>JAWNOY010000225.1:0-24759 GCA_035045545.1 Drosophila gaucha
AGTCTGTGGTGGTGTTCTTATGTGGAGATTTTGTGTTCGTTTTATTATTCGAGAACAAATGCACGTCTGTTTGGTTTGATTGTCAATATCAATCTGATTTTTATTCTGCCGACTAGCCTAATACAATATTGGATATATAAGTAAAATTTGAAGTGCTGGTTGCCAAGCCCTTTTGTTTTGATCTTGCAGTTCTCCCATTGCTGCTTTTATGTTTATATTCCACATCCTGTCCAAGTGCTGACGCTGCTCGATGAGTACAAAGTGTTACAATGTACTCAGCGTCTGCGTGAGATCATATATTCTTGGTAGTTATACATATATATATATATATATATATATATGTATATAGTTCATGTGTACAATGTAGTACACTGTACTCATGAACTTAAGTGGATCTGGTTGGTTTGGTTGGTGGCGTGACTGATAAGGTAACTCCTCCCTCCTAGATTGAAGTGAGGGCCAAAGCGAAGGTATGGTCTGAACGAAATTGGTTTGTAATGGTTCTTGGTTGACGATGGTTATGGTTCTTTTCATATATAGATATAAGTAGAATTATACGGTCGATATTCCGATGCATATGTAAATTGTTATGAAGTGGTTTGCTGTTATCCTTCTAATGTTGAGAATCCGGTTCTGGCTCTTAATATTGTCCAGGTGTAATCTTTGAAGATTTAGTTCTTCGATCGTATTGTTTATTTTTATCTCTTTAAACCATGGTATTCTAGTCCTAATAGTGTCATCTTGTTTAAGTTCTACGTCATCATAATTTAGTCCATTAATTGTTATTGAGCAATCCTTGTAGGTTAACAAGGCAGATCCATTAATGTCAAACGATTTGGCACAATTTGGTGTTACCTTTGTGTTCATTCCATTTAACACAAAGATAAATCCCTTTTCAGGCTCTGATACTTGTTCTCGATCTCCAGATTTTAATACGTCGCACGTTGCTGTTTCTCCATCCAGTATTCCCTCTAAGCATCTTATGTCCCACGATTGGGCCTTGACAACTCGACTTTTACAAAAGTATTGATTATGAATTTTGTTACATTTTTCTTTAAATGGCTTAATATTATTCTTATTATAAGCAATATATTCTGGTACTCTTAAGTATTTTGTATAATTTAATGGTAATGGAACAATGTGTGCAAATTTGTATTCTTCAATTTCAAAGATTGGAATTTTAATATAGAAAATCACATTAGTTTTGTTTACAAATGTGTCCATTTCCAATAATTTATATAAATGTTCATTAGATAATATTGTTATATTCTGTTCAGAGAATATTTCTGTTATTTTTTCCGTTTCTTCAATTGATAAAATGAACTTAGGGATTATATTTAATTTTGTTAATAGGATACTTTCTAGTATGTTGCTTAAATGATTATACAAAACATCTATGTTATATCCTATTCTATTTATGTATTGTAGAACATGAATTTCATTGTGTTCATCATTGAGTTCTTTATAGATCTCATTTTTATAATTCTTAATGAAATTGTTAATTATTGTTTGTTCTTTGTTAATATGTTCGGTAATATTGCCGAACCTTATAATTATTTCATTGTTAACATTTGTTTGGTCATTTAAGATTTTTGTTAGATCAATCATGTTTTCTTGTATAAGCTTAAATTCCTTATCTATCTTGTTTGAATCTTCTATATCCATATTTCCCGTAATCGCTTTTATGATGCTTCCTAAACCATTTACAGCTCCCCTCTTCTGCCTTTGTTTAGGTACTAGTATATTTATTTTTTCTTGTAATTGCCCCAACTTGGCCTCTAGTATCTCTATAGCTTCTCCGGAAAATTTAACTGTTTTTAAATTCTTCAATGCTGTTTTAAATTGATCAACATTATCAATATATTCCTGTATGCGGACAACGTGTGCTAATATCTTATAGTTAGAGACAATTTTTGTAGGTCCTAACTCTAGCTTAACTAATGGGGTTCCTTGGTGTAATTGTTGAACATTAACATATTGTCCGGTTGTATAAGAGAACCTGTAAGTATTTATATGTATTTATTATATTTATATATTTATAGCATTTTTTATATGCTTAATCGTCTTTCATATGGTTTTTTTGTCGAGTGTTTTATTTTAGACTTATGAATTTTTTGATTCTTTGACGAAATGAACGTAGGTCCATTGTCTTCAAGAACTTTGTGTAGTGAAAAACGGGGTGTAAGTTTGTTTCTTCTATTTTCTTTTCGAAAAATAACTTCATCAGTCACTAATTTTGATGGCTCCATTCTGTTTTTGTTTAAATTAGCTGTACGTCTTTGTACTTTCTCTGTTAGTTTTTGAATTACCTCCGGGTATAATTTTCTCTGGAATTCGTTAAGTTCCTGTAAATATTCATGTTCGTTATTAAAGTTAACTGTCCTTTGAAACAAGTGTGTTCTGCCTGAGAACAATTCGAATGGTGTACAATTTGTGGCTGAATGAATAGCATTGTTGTAAGTAGTAAGTGCCTCCCATAATATATCTTCATGAATGCATGATGAATTTTCCTTTTTCTGTTTGTCGAATATAATTCTATAAATTTCTGTTAGTGATGAGTGAAATCTTTCTACTGGGGAATTGCTCGAAGATTGTTGAAATGATGTAACATGCCTGTTAATCCCGTATTGTTTACAAAAGTCTATAAACAAATTCCCTGCAAATTCTGCACCCTGATCATATACAATTTTCTTGGGAATTCCAAAAGTACATAGAAAGTGTCTAACTGATTTTACCACATTGATGCTATTTCTTGCTGGTATAGTATACCCTGTTGCAAACCTAGATAGTTTATCGATTATGGTCAATACATTATTGTGGTTAATTGTATATATGTCCATGTGTATAATGTCGAGTGGTTGTTTGTCTATCATATTTCATAGTTTGACAAATGTCACAATTATTAATGGTTTGTGTAATTTTCTGTTTCATGTGAGTAAAGTATATTGTTCTTTTTAAATGAGCATAGGTCTCATCTATCCCTCTATGATTATTATTCAAGTGGTACTCTCTGATTTCTTGTTGTTGATCTTCAGGAGATCCTATTTCTTTCAAGAATACTGTACATCTCACAATTTTATAAAGCTGGCTATGGGCAAAGTATTTTGCATATACTTGTTGAATTACTTTAAAAATATCGTCCGTTGTAAACATTGCACAAACTTTGTTTGGCTGTAGGATGGCTTTTAGAATCTTTGTTACTGTTTCTTCGTTAAAGACAGGTTCTGAAATAACTCGTCTTATTTTGTTTCTGAATGGCATCTCTATTTTGCTGTTGGATATGACTTTTCGCTCTAAGATAATTTGTATATTAAAGTCATTAAGAGTTTTTTCTGAAATCGGTATGAATTGCCCTAAATTTTCTTGTGCGGAGTGTATTGTGTCCCTACAAGTTGCCTCAATTGATTCTCTATCGTTCATGTTTACGTCCAGTATTGTCTTGCTTAATGCGTCCGCAATAACGTTTTGTGAACCCTTCTTGTATACTACTTCGTAGTCATATTCCAACAACCTCAGTTTCCACCTTACTAATTTGGAGTTTGGTTCTTTAAAACTCATTAACCAAGTTAAGGGTTTATGATCTGTTATTATTTTAAATTTTTGCCCAAATAGGTATGGTCGAAAATACTTTATTGCCCAGATTATGGCAAGCATTTCTTTTTCGACCGTTGAGTAATTTGCTTCTGTGTCTGTTAGTGTTCTACTAGCAAAGGAAACAGGTTTATCAGATCCTAAATTCCTTCCCTGTGATAAGACTGCTCCCAAAGCGACATTACTCGCGTCTGTGGTTAATATGAAAGGTTTTGTAAAGTCAGGGTATATCAAAATTGGGTCATTACATAAAAGTGTTTTGCAGTATTCGAACGTTGTTTTGAATTCTTCATCTGTATTTACCTTTGCTTTTCCCTTTAATTGTTTGGTCAGTGGTTTTGTAATTTTCGCAAAATCTTTAATAAACTTTCTGTAATAACCCATTAACCCCAAGAAAGATTTGATCTCTTTCTGAGTTTTGGGTAAAGGAAATTTTTTGATTGCTTCAATTTTTAATGGGTTTGGCTTAACCCCTTCTGGTGTTACTACATGTCCTAAATATTCTATTTCTTTTTTTAAGAATTCTGATTTGTCCATTTGTAATTTTAAATTTGCCTTTATAATTCTCTGAAATATGTTTCTCAAATGTTGTATGTGTTCTTGTAATGAACTCGAAAATACAATAATGTCGTCCATATATACTAAACAGTATATACCTAATAAGTCTCTGAACAAAGAGTCCATTACTCTTTGGAAGGTTGCAGGGGCATTAGTTAGTCCGAAAGGCATTCTAACGAATTCAAAATGGCCTCCTTCTGCTGAGAATGCAGTTTTTTGAATGTCCTTCTGGGACATTTCTATTTGGTGATATCCACTGGTTAAATCTAGTATTGAAAAATACTTACCTTACCTATTTTATCTAGTACATCGTTAATTATTGGCATAGGATATTTGTCTTTTATGGTCTTTTCGTTTAGTTTTCTAAAATCTACAACTAAACGCCATTTCCTCTGCTCTGATGCGTCCAGTTTTTTTGGTACTAGCCATACTGGTGCGCTCCATGGCGAGTGACTGTGTCTGATTATTTTTTGCGATAATAGTTTATCAATTTGGCTCTTGACTTCCTTTCGTTCGTTAAAGCCATATCTATATGGTCTTGTATAAACCGGAATTTCGTCAGACGTTGGTATTTTATGTTTAACTCTATTTGTAAATGATAGTTGGATTTTATCGTCGTAGAATATATCAGCAAATTCTAAACAGAGATTTTTTAAGAGTTTTCTTTCTTCTGAATTTAAATGAGCTGATCTAACTTTGTCTTGAAAATTGAACAAGCTATTTGATGTACTTATGTCTTGTTGAAATGCCAAATTTACTTCTATGTGTTCCTCTTCTCTAAATTGAGTTACTGCTAATGGTTGGTCAAAATAAATTGTTTTTTTGTTGTTGTCATAGTTGGTTATTTCCATACTGCTAAAATTGTTTTTTGCTGAATACAGTCCGTTTGAAATAATCAAATCATCGTCAAGTCGTATTTCTTGACAATAAAATGTTCCCTCTTCTAAGTCTACAGGGACTTGTATTATGCTTCTAGTCGTTTCTTTTATTACTTGTTTTGTGCCTATTTTATTTTCCTTCGTATATATAGGTAATTCAGTTGTGTGTGTTTGTAATGTGGAGTTTTCTATGTCAACTTTAGCTTTCAATTGTCTCAGTAAATCAATTCCGATTAATCCGTCAAAATATGAATGAAACTTCAAAAGCAAAAATTGGGCTGTGCCTTTTTGTTTAAACTCATCAAATAAATCCAATATGCAGATTAACTTTAAGGAGTGTGTGTTTGTAATAGTTCGAATTAATTTGGGTTCGGATAAGGTTATATGGTGTTGCTGTGGTATCCACTTAGGGTCAATAAAGGATGATGTGGACCCTGTGTCTATTAGAAATTTTATTTTTCCAAATGAGGAGTCTATTAGTATATATGGTAACATAGTTCCGTGTTGGTCTTTATTTATGTACCCTGGTTGGTTGTTGAGGCTGCTGATCGAAAATTTTCATTATCGTTAATGTTATGCAACTCTCCTTGATTACTAGTTTGTTTAGTAATACCCCTTGAATTTGTTGAATTGTAAGATTGTTTGGAATAATTTGTGGTCCTAGTCTGTCCACTATAGTTTCCTCTTGCTCCACGTCCTGCCTGTCCACCTTGTTGTGTGCTACTGTTATTGTTTTGATATTGTCCATTGTTGGTATTGTTTGTGATTCTTTCTTTCGAGCGACTTCTTTCCCTGTTTTGTTCGTTTCGATATCCCCTTTGCTCAGAAGGTTTGTTATTATTACCAGGTCTGTTAGTTTGCCCGTATACTTCGTTCAATCGCCTAGCCTGTCTTTGATTGTTATAAATTCGTTTTTCGGAAATAGCCATTTCATATGCAGTGATAATATTTGTTGGTTCTTTGTTTCTGACTAATGTACCTAATATTCCACGTTATCCTTTTAAAAATGTCTCGAGACACTGTTTCTTGAACAGTTCTCTTTTCGCCTCTATTATAGTCTGATTAGTTTCATTTTCTTGCACTACATTTAATAGATCTCTTTGTATGCAAGTAACTCTTTCATAGACAATCTCTACTGGTAAATTTTGGAGCGTTAAAATGCCCAAATCAGTAATCAGATTAAATTCTGTCCTTTTGTCCGCGAAATGTACATTCAGCAGATTTTTAATTTCGTCCCAGTTTAATCTAACACCTGCCTGATGTAATACTTGCTGAGCTTTACCCTTAATTTTGTTGCGTATCGCTCTTAGTACAATTAACCCAGTTGGTGTTTGATCTGCACCTCTTATTATTAAATTAAAATTTCTTCCACATTTGCGATAAAATCTCCTAATCCTTCCTCATCTCCCTCGTATATTGGAATGGTTGCGATAAGGTCAAAAACCTTGAAACCTCCAATAATGTCTTGGGCTACAGTATTAAGGCCTTGTGCCGGGGGTATTTCCTGGTCTAGTGACATGCTGTCAATTGGGTACTCTTCTTCCCTGATGTCTGGTACCCTGTTGGTACGTCTTGCACCTCTTGTCGATACTACTCTCTTGATCCTACCTAATGCTGACATGAATGATCTATTTTATTTGTGTATGTGTGTTGTGTATATGTAGTGTTCTTAATACTATAGTAGTAATTATAATTTAATCGTTGGAGAATTGTTGCTGATGTTGATCCTTGTGTAGTGAGGATGAAGTGTGAGTTAGTGTCTGTAAAATTCATAATGTTAATCTCTTGTTTATTCATAGATATAAATATTTGAACTGTGTTTTCTTTATTGTTTTTGTTTATTATTTTTTATAATGTATATGTATATATATATATTTTTTTTTTTTTATTTATTTATTTTTTTATTTTTTTTTGTTTTTGAATTGTTTTATAATTGTGCTGAAGCTAGGTCAGGCCCCCTGCTCGATGCAGTGATCCTGCCTAAAGGCGGACAGACATCAACTATAAACTGTATATCATATATTTGCATATAGCTATTTGTATTACAATTTTAATTAAAAAATTTTTGCATGATTTGTAAATATTAGTGCAATGCATATAAATTTTATTTATTTCTTCTGTGTGTTGCACTTTATTTGCATATCTCTTTTCGCTCTGTCCAATACAGTAGGTTCAATCATTATGTGTACAAATTTGTATCACTATATGATCTCTAGCGCGATCCGCAGATAGCAATGCAACGAATGTATATATTGGATATAAATTTTATTCATTTCTTCTGGATGTTTTCCATATTATTATACCCTGAACCCATTGAAAATGGGAAATCAGGGTATAATGGGTTTGCAAAAAGTATGTAACAGGCAGAAGGAGGCGTGGCAGACCCCACAAAGTATATATATTCTTGATCAGGGTGACGAGCTGAGTCGATTTAGCCCTGTCCGTCTGTCTGTCCGTCCGTCCGTCCGTCTGTCCGTCTGTCCGTATGTATGAACGCGTCGATCTCAGAACCTATAAGAGCTAGAGACTTCAAATTTTGCATGATGGTCTGTGTATACAGCGAAAATATCGAGTTTGTTTTAGATATTCGATAAATTTTTCCGTTTCAATGTTATCGATTTAAAACGTTATCAAGATTCAGTTTTTTGACCAAATCTTTTACATATTTTTAGCTACAGCTACCAAATTTTGTTTTTAGCTTTTTATAAATAAAATACATTTTCTATTTTTTCATATTTTGGATACCGGCTCCACATTTTACAAAAAAAATTTATTAAAAAAAAAAATTATCAAAGCCACAATTTAATTTTTTCAAATTTTTTAGTGAAAACCGTATCTTTAATAAATTAATAGCATTCAATGCAGAAACTTGCATTCAAATCCGTTAAGTAATACAGAAGTTATTAAAGGAAACATTGTAAAAGCACGCTGCAGCAGCCTGTACGTGTGCACACATACATTCAAATCAACTACGCAGTAATCGGCGAGCGTTTCTGTGTGCATGGTATGTATATGTGTGCATGTGTATACAAATGTATGCATGTGTGTATGTGTGCATGTGTGCATGTGTATATGCGCGCAGAGGTAATATGTATAGATAAAATATGTAAGCTAGGTTGTTTAAAACATCAGCTCGGACTTGGTTCAGGGGATCTCGTAGTCGGGCAGACCCGACTAGAGCTTTCTTACTTGTTTTTTTTTATTATTTCAATCTAATTAGACTCTGTTCCCAAAGGGAAAAAGAGTCTATTGGATTTGTGCAATGTCCGTCTTGCTGTCTGTCCGTCTGTCCGTCTGTCCGACTGTCCGTCTGTCCGTCTGTCTGTATGAACGCGCAGCATTTGGACGTTATAGAAGCTAGAGACTTGTAATTTGGAATATATACTCGTGTGTACCCGCGTCAGATCAAGTTTGAGTATTTTTCCGATACGCCCACAGGGGGCGTGGCAAATCGGGAAATGATATATATCTATTAAGACTAAAACGCTGTTATTTTCGTCAATATTGCAGTTTAAGAAATGGGACTTAGAATATATATATAAAACTATATATCCTACAGTTTTCAAGCTAGAGCATCCAAATTTGGCATGTGGGTTCCTGTTGACCTTCCCTTAAGTTAGATCAAAAAGTTATATACCCACGCCCCCTGGGGGCGTACCAAATCGGGAATATATATATAGCGATTTGTATAAATCTTATAATATTTTAAGCGTATTAAGAGCTAGAGACTTGAAATTTGGAATACATGTGCAAGTAGATCACTCGGAATCAAAAATATATATTATAGATATTTACGCCCATTAAGGGCGTGGCAAATCGGATAAAACTGTATCTCCTACAGTTTTGAAGCTAGAGCGT
Organism: Drosophila gaucha; assembly: GCA_035045545.1. Classification (NCBI taxonomy): domain Eukaryota; kingdom Metazoa; phylum Arthropoda; class Insecta; order Diptera; family Drosophilidae; genus Drosophila; species Drosophila gaucha. Next base: position 8,886 of record JAWNOY010000225.1, read on the forward strand.
CCAAATGTTGCATGAGGGATACTGTTGACCTCCTCTTAAGATAAGTCAAAAGTTATGTATCCACGTCTTCTGGGGGCGTGGCAAATCGGGAATTACTATATCTTTTACTAAAACCGTGATAATTTCGGCAATATTTCCGTCATAGAGTTGGGACTTGGAATATATATATGTCGGAGCGTACTGTATGTACGCACTGTATTTGATTGTTGCTGTGTACTGCACGTACACACTGTGTGGCTGTGTATGTGTGTATGGATATTCTGGTTTACACCAGAATCCTACATGTGCCAAAGCGAACGGTATGCACGCACTGTGTATGTGTGTTGCGGAGTATGGGAATTCTGGTTTTCACCAGAATATCCTAATTTCATCATATTAGTAATATTGCATCAGCCGCTAACTGCGCTCTGATTGGTCCTTGGCATTTTGTAGTTTTGGAAGGTACCGTTTTAGCGCGGCGACGGCCACGACGCTGTCGCCAAGCGTGGTTCGATGGTAGGCACAAAAGAATAAGTGTGCGACGCAAGTCAGTGCTTGGGTAGACTTCGGCCACCGAAACTCGCTGCGCAATTAGAAAATGGATCAAGTTAATGACGCGTTTATATCAGAAGTGGGATCGGGCTCGGCACCTAACAACGAAGCTGAGCCGTGGAAAGCTCTAATAGAGTTGCAAAATAAAAACTTAACAGAACTCGTTAAAACATTTCAAGCAACGATTTCTGAAAAAACGAGTAAAATCGCGGTTGTGCTGCCAAAATTCAATGCAGACCTTGTTGGCGCAGATGCGTCGGCATGGTGCTCTACGGCGAACATTATTTTGGCAGAAAATGACATAAAAGGTAGCGCCCTTGTGACGGTGTTAAGTGCAGCGATGGAAGGTAGTGCCTCACAATGGCTTGCGCGGACTTGTTATCCAGAAATGAATTGGCCCGAGTTCAAGCAACTATTCATTCAACAGTTCACTAATGTTGAAACACCAGCGGCTATGTTTCTGACAATGCTAACTAACAGTCCGAGCGACGGTGAATGCCTTTCGAATTATGCTGGTCGTATGATGACGTCGCTTATTGTGAAATGGCGTGAAATGGATGTAGAGGAGATTGCAGCTTCCGTAACGCTTGCTAGGCTGGCTCAAGTTGATAGCAGATTGCAGCGCATGACCTTCACCTCAAATGTGCGCACCAGATGTGATTTGCAAACCGAGTTAAAAGCATTCACATTCAACAAAAGGAAGATGACGTCGCGGGAAGAAATGTCTTTGCTTGACATCAAGAGGCAAAAACTTTCAACAATTAAGTGCCACTTCTGTGGAAAGTTAGGCCACAAGATCAACGAATGCAGAGCTAGACAGCAGCAAAATCATTCGTCTCGTGCTATGGACCGTAATGGCAGCAGCGCATGGGGTCACCGTCAAAAATCTGATGTAACCTGCTTCAAGTGTGGAGAGCGTGGCCATATTTCTACACAATGCAGTAAACCTAAAACGGACAACAGCAAGGATACACATTCTGTAAAGAGAGTCCAACTGTGCGAAGTTGTTGAGCCTAAAGGAGAGATGGTTCATCAAGGAATGACATTTGCTACAACGTTTGACTCTGGCGCGGAGTGTTCATTAATCAAACAACAGATAAGTGCTAAGCTAGCTGGTAAAAGATTAAATAATGTTGTGAGGTTAGAAGGCATTGGCAATGGCAGCGTTTGCAGCACATTGCAAATACTTACCAACGTAAATATTAATAATTATCAAATTGAGATTTTGTTTCATGTTTTAGACAATAATTATATGAAAAATGACATAATTATTGGTCGAGAAATATTGTCGCCTGGATTTAATGTCATAATTTCACCAGGGAAATTTGAAATTGTTAAAACAAAAACTGTTAATAATTTTGTTAACGAAGATAAATTTTATGACTTAGACACAGGTCTTGTTGGTGAAGACTGTGATGAATTAAAAAGTTTGTTGGAAAATTATTCAAAATATTTTATCAATGGGATTCCTTTGTCTAGAGTTAGTTCGGGTAAAATGAAAATTAAACTAAATGACCCAAGAAAAATTGTCCAAAGGAGACCATACAGGCTCAGTCCAAGTGAAAGGGAATTGGTTCGAAATAAGATTAGGGAGCTATTGGAATGCAAAGTAATAAAGCCGAGTTGCTCACCCTTCGCAAGTCCCATAATGCTGGTAAACAAAAAAGACGGCTCCCATCGCTTGTGTGTAGACTACCGGGAATTAAATGGTAATACCGTTGCAGATAGATACCCTTTGCCCCTTATATCAGACCAGATTGCCAGGCTTCATGGAGCAAAATATTTCACATGCCTAGATATGGCAAGTGGATATTATCAAATACCCATGCATGAAGACTCAGTAGAGTGTACAGCGTTCGTCACTCCAGACGGACAATATGAATTCTTAGCAATGCCGTTTGGGCTTAAAAATGCGCCTTCAGTTTTTCAGCGTACCATTATACAAGCCCTGGGAGATCTTGCTAATACATTTGTGGTCGTTTATATGGACGACGTAATGGTAGCTGCTTCAACGAAAACTGAGGCTTTAGAAAGATTAAAGATTACCCTTGACTGTCTTACGTGTGCCGGATTTTCCTTTAATATAAAAAAATGTTCTTTTCTTAAGTCAACAGTACAATATTTGGGATACGAAGTGAGTGCAGGTGAAATTCGTCCAAATTCGCTTAAAATTGCTGCGTTAACTGCATTACCACCTCCTCAGTCGGTCCCAGCTTTAAGACAATTTATAGGGCTGGCGTCTTATTTTAGGCAATTTATGCAAGGATTTTCTTGTTTTATGAAGCCTTTATATCTGTTGACCTCAGGGAAGAACGAGTTTGTTTGGGAACCAGAACATGAGCAAATAAGAAAGAAGGTTGTCTCTATACTTACACAGAAGCCAGTCTTGGTAATTTTCGACCCGCAGTATCCAATCGAGTTGCATACTGATGCAAGTTCTCGTGGATATGGTGCCATCTTGTTACATAAAATCAACAACAAGTCGCATGTCATTGAATATTTCAGTAAAGCTGCTTCACCTGCAGAGTCTCGGTACCATTCTTACGAATTGGAGACTCTTGCTGTTGTTTTGTCCATAAAACATTTTCGCCATTATTTACTGGGTAGAAATTTTGTTGTTTTTACTGACTGTAATTCCCTTAAGGCTTCAAGGACTAAACATGATCTGTCTCCCAGGGCGCAAAGATGGTGGGCTTACTTACAATCGTTTACGTTTGAATTACAGTATAGAGAAGGTAAACGAATGGCTCACGCTGATTTTTTTTCAAGAAATTTACCTTCAACTAAGTTGCTGGCCACAATTTGTAAAGCTTCTGAGAAACGAGTTTGCTTGGCAGAAATTTCCAGCAATTGGCTTTTGGCTGAACAACGTCAAGATTCTGAAATAGTTAGCATCGTAAAGAAATTAAAAGACAATTCTCTTTCCATAGACGTTGCAAAAACTTATGAGTTGAGAGCAGGAATACTTTATCGAAAAATTCAGCGTAATGGTAGAACTCGATCCTTATCAATTGTTCCTCGAGTGTTTAGATGGTCCGTGATAAACCAAATTCATGAATCAATTATGCATTTAGGATGGGAAAAGACGCTAGACAAGGCCTATGACTATTACTGGTTCGATAATATGTCCAAATATATTCGAAAATTTGTTGAAAATTGTATCACTTGCAAAATGTCAAAGTCCTCTTCTGGTAAAATTCAAGCTAGTCTTCATCCAATACCAAAAGTAAGCACACCTTGGCATACTATTCACATAGATATAAGTGGGAAGTTGAGTGGGAAGTCTGATCAAAAAGAGTATATCATCGTTCAAGTAGATGCCTTTACTAAATTCGTTTTGTTAACTCACACCCTTAAAATAGATGCTGAAAATTGCATAAATGCAGTGACGGCGGGAATATCTTTATTTGGAGTACCAAATCGCATAATAGCAGATCAGGGTAGGTGTTTTGCCAGCGCAAGATTCAGTGAGTTTTGTGCGCAACAAAAGATAAATTTGCATTTGATTGCAACCGGTGCAAGCAGAGCAAATGGGCAGGTTGAACGCACTATGGGTACTTTGAAAAATTTATTAACCGCAGTCGAAACTAGCAGCAGGTCTTGGCAAGATGCATTGGGAGAAATCCAGTTGGCCTTAAACTGTACGGTGAGTCGGGTGACAAAGGCAAGTCCTTTAGAATTGTTTATTGGTAAAGTTGCTCGACCATTGGGGTTACTTCCACCCTGCGACACGGTTGATGAGATTGATTTGCCAGCAGTACGAGCTCAAGCAATTCAAAATATTTCGGCTTCAGCAACATATAGCAAGACACAATTTGATAAAAACAAAGCTAGAGTTGTGGAATGCAAAGTTGGCGATTTCGTATTATTAAACAAGTAAGAATGCTCTAGTCGGGTCTGCCCGACTACGAGATCCCCTGAACCAAGTCCGAGACGGTGTTTTAAACAATCTAGCTTACATCTTTTACCGGTACAAATTACCCACTGCGCGCACACACACACGCACACATATACATACACAAGCAAGCGCGCCGCTTACTGCGTACATAATTTAGCGGCTGCGCTTGAGCTGCATTCTGGGCAGCATTATGAGAAATTCATTGTTAGATAACTTCGGTTCTAGACCTACTTTCTTAATGAAATTTTCAGGACATAATATTGACATCTAGAGGTGTATATATACAAAATCCCAACTCTCTAGTATTTGAAATACGTTTTTTCCACTTATGGGGCTAATGGGGGGAGGTATCCAAAATTTAAAAAAATTATTATCTATATTTACATCACAGCAACTTACGTAGTCAATTTGGTATCTCTAGCTATCATGGTCTATAAGTTATAGCTTAAAAACAAAGTCAAAATATCGATTGTTATCGATAATAAGGAAATGGGATGAGTTATCGAAAAAAAAAATAAACTTGTACTGCGTATGGTATACAAGAATATATATCTAAAATCTCAAGTCTCTAGCTTTTGTGGTTTACGAGATCACTGCGTTCATACGGACGGACAGACGGACAGACGGACAGACGGACAGACGGACAGACGGACGGACGGACAGACGGACAGACGGACATGGCTAGATCGACTCAGCTCGTCGTCCTGATCAAGAATATATATACTTTATGGGGTCTGCCACGCCTCCTTCTGCCTGTTACATACATTGTCACAAAACCATTATACCCTGAATTCCCATTTTCAATGGGTTCAGGGTATAAAAATGAGGAGAGGCATCAAACAAAGCTTGACCCAAAGTTTAGAGGCCCTTTTGAAATAACCGAATTATTAGACGGGAATAGGTATGTGCTGAGGTCATTGACAAACAATAGGAAATATAAATATGCTCATGACGATGTGCGAAAAATGCCAGATGGTTATGTACCAGTTGAATATGAAACTGTTGAAACAGACAGTAGTCAAAATGTTGAAAGTGAAACTGTTGAAACAGACAGTAGTCAAAATGTTGAAAGTGAAACTGTTGAAACAGACAGTAGTCAAAATGTTGAAAGTAAAACTGTTGAAACAGACAGTAGTCAAAATATTAAAAGTTAAACTGTTGAAACAGACAGCACATGTGCCTGAAGGGCTAGAAATGAAATGCAAGCACAAGTGCAAAACAGTTGTTTTGATCATGGTGTGTAGAGCATAAGATATGATGTTTAAAATTTTATTAAGTTAATGACAATGAAAATATATGAATTATGTTAAAATAAAATGTTTGTTTAAGAATGAATTTGAAGATTACGTTGTCAATGTTTAGTAGCAGTTTTGTAAGAAAACTTATTTTTGTTAAATTGAAATTTTTATAATTTGTTAATAAAAATGTTTTATGTATATCGCAAAGTATATTTTGGAAGTACTACACGAGGACGTGCCAAGGTCAGGATGGCCGTGTCGGAGCGTACTGTATGTACGCACTGTATTTGATTGTTGCTGTGTACTGCACGTACACACTGTGTGGCTGTGTATGTGTGTATGGATATTCTGGTTTACACCAGAATCCTACATGTGCCAAAGCGAACGGTATGCACGCACTGTGTATGTGTGTTGCGGAGTATGGGAATTCTGGTTTTCACCAGAATATCCTAATTTCATCATATTAGTAATATTGCATCAGCCGCTAACTGCGCTCTGATTGGTCCTTGGCATTTTGTAGTTTTGGAAGGTACCGTTTTAGCGCGGCGACGGCCACGACGCTGTCGCCAAGCGTGGTTCGATGGTAGGCACAAAAGAATAAGTGTGCGACGCAAGTCAGTGCTTGGGTAGACTTCGGCCACCGAAACTCGCGGCGCAATTAGAAAATGGATCAAGTTAATGACGCGTTTATATATACTAGTATCCTACCTCTACCCAAAAATATCTGTTATATATAGCTACGCCCATTTGGGGCTTGGCAAATAGGGTAAAACTGAATCTCCTACAGTCTTAGACGTAGAGCATAAAAATTTGACATGTGGGTTACTGTTCATGAAATTTAAATTTACGGAAAAAAAAAAAATAATTTATTGAGCCTACACACCTTTAACAGGAACAGAGTCTGACGCAGTCGGTGGCGCCCGACTGCAACGTTCTTACTTGTTATACCCTGAACCCATTGAAAATGGGAATTCAGGGTATAATGGTTTTGTGACAATGTATGTAACAGGCAGAAGGAGGCGTGGCAGACCCCATAAAGTATATATATTCTTGATCAGGACGACGAGCTGAGTCGATCTAGCCATGTCCGTCTGTCCGTCTGTCCGTCCGTCCGTCTGTCCGTCTGTCCGTCTGTCCGTCTGTCCGTCTGTCCGTCCGTATGAACGCAGTGATCTCGTAAACCACAAAAGCTAGAGATTTGAGATTTTAGATATATATTCTTGTATACCATACGCAGTACAAGTTTATTTTTTTTTTTCGATAACTCATCCTATTTCCTTATTATCGATAACAATCGATATTTTGACTTTGTTTTTAAGCTATAACTTTTAGACCATAATACCTAGAGACGCCAAATTGACTATGTAGGTTGCTGTGATGTAAATACAGATAATAAACTTATTAAATTTTGGATACCTCTCCCCATTAGCCCCATAAGTGGAAAAAACGTATTTCAAATACTAGGGAGTTGGGATTTCGTATATATACACCTCTAGATGTCAATATTATGTCCTGAAAATTTCATTAAGAAAGTAGATCTAGAACCGAAGTTATTTAACAATGAATTTCTCATAATGCTGCATAGAATGCAGCCCAAGCGTAGCCGCTAAATCATCTACGCAGTAAGCGGCGCGCGTGCTTGTGTATGTATATGTGTGCGTGTGTGGGTGCACGCAGAGGGTAATATGTACCGGTAAAAGATATAAGCTAGATTGTTTAAAACACTGCCTCGGACTTGGTTCAGGGGATCTCGTAGTCGGGCAGACCCGACTAGAGCTTTCTTACTTGTTATACCCTGAACCCATTGAAAATGGGAATTCAGGGTATAATGGTTTTGTGACAATGTATGTAACAGGCAGAAGGAGGCGTGGCAGACCCCATAAAGTATATATATTCTTGATCAGGACGACGAGCTGAGTCGATCTAGCCATGTCCGTCTGTCCGTCTGTCCGTCCGTCCGTCTGTCCGTCTGTCCGTCTGTCCGTCTGTCCGTCTGTCCGTCTGTCCGTCCGTATGAACGCAGTGATCTCGTAAACCACAAAAGCTAGAGACTTGAGATTTTAGATATATATTCTTGTATACCATACGCAGTACAAGTTTATTTTTTTTTTCGATAACTCATCCCATTTCCTTATTATCGATAACAATCGATATTTTGACTTTGTTTTTAAGCTATAACTTATAGACCATGATAGCTAGAGATACCAAATTGACTACGTAAGTTGCTGTGATGTAAATATAGATAATAATTTTTTTAAATTTTGGATACCTCCCCCCATTAGCCCCATAAGTGGAAAAAACGTATTTCAAATACTAGAGAGTTGGGATTTTGTATATATACACCTCTAGATGTCAATATTATGTCCTGAAAATTTCATTAAGAAAGTAGGTCTAGAACCGAAGTTATCTAACAATGAATTTCTCATAATGCTGCCCAGAATGCAGCTCAAGCGCAGCCGCTAAATTATGTACGCAGTAAGCGGCGCGCTTGCTTGTGTATGTATATGTGTGCGTGTGTGTGTGCGCGCAGTGGGTAATTTGTACCGGTAAAAGATGTAAGCTAGATTGTTTAAAACACCGTCTCGGACTTGGTTCAGGGGATCTCGTAGTCGGGCAGACCCGACTAGAGCATTCTTACTTGTTTTTGTATGTTTTTGTATTTCGTTTTTTTGTTAAAAATTTTAATTTAATTTTTGTGTGTTTAAACTTCATTCTCACTTCACTTAGGAAAAACTTACATAATGAAACAAATATTTTTCCACATCCTTGGGTGGTAGGTTCCTTCAAAGGCTCTTCTTCTTGTCCCTCGAAGTTGCGGCTGCGCCAGTTACAAGTCTGTGGTGGTGTTGGTATGTGGAGATTTGTGATCTTTTTATTATTGAGAACAAATATACGTCTGGTCTGTTTGACTCTTAATATGAATCTGATTTTATTCCGCCAACTGGCATTCGAAACTAGCCTAATACAATAGTGGGATATATAAGTAAAATGTCAAGTGATGGTTGCCAAGCCCTTTGTTGCTGATCTTGCAGTTCTCCCGTTGCTGCTTATGTTTAGGTTCTGCATCCTGTCCAAGTGCTGACGCTGCTCGATGGATACAAAGTGTTACAATGTACTCTGCGTCTGCGTGGGGTCATGTATTATTGGTCGGTATACATATATATATATATATATATATATGTATATAGTACAATGTAGTACAATGTACTCTGAACTTAAGTGGATCTATGTGTTGTTGATCTGTACATATGTCTGTATATGTTTGTACTCATATACTCATGTACTGAGTTGTTATATATGCACGTATGTGCATATATGTTTTATATATTGGATCTTGGTGGTTTGGCTGGTGGCGTGACTGATAAGGTAACTCGCGTGCTTCTGTGTGCATGGTATGTATATGTGTGCATGTGTATCACTGTTGAAAAATCAGCTTTTTTCCCGTCAAATCGGGCTTATTTGAAAGTGCAATTGCGGGAAAAATTCCAGAACAACGGATAGCGGGAGATATAACTTTCTAAAAACTGATTTAGCTGTTTTTAATTTGACTTAATATTTACATGATTTCTTATAAAATTGAATACAAAATTTTGAAAATTTCAGTTTAAATTTTTGTGGTTAGCAAAAAAAAAAGGTTGCCAAATTAATATGAATGCATTATTGAAGACCTTTTTTTATTAAGAAAAATTTTGCAGAAAAATTGAGGAATTCAATACATTTTCCTACAAATCATACAAAGTTTGCTTCGAAAATTAAGCTTTTTTCTCCGCAAAACTTCGCTTCATTTTGGGTCTATTTTTCCTTGATCTAGCTTTTTTTGGTCAACAAAAGTTGGCAACACTGATGTGTATACAAATGTGTGCACGTGAATATGTGTGCATGTGAATATGTGTGCATGTGTGTATGTGTGCATGTGTATATGCGTGCCTGTTGTGTATGTGTGTATGTGTATATGCGCGCAGAGGTAATATGTATAGATAAAAGATGTAAGCTAGGTTGTTTAAAACATCAGCTCGGACTTGGTTCAGGGGATCTCGTAGTAGGGCAGACCCGACTAGATCTTTCTTGCTTGTTTCAAATAATTTGTTGGTTGCATGGCTTCAGGTCGGCTATGTGAGCAGTCCTCGTCCGCTTGTCCGCTCGTGTTGCGATTTCACAAATCACCGGCGAGATGAAGCTGACCACTGTATACGGCCCTCCATATAGCGGTGCCAGTTTCGCTGCGAAGCCGTCTGCATCATTGGACAGATATCGCTCCTTTGCCCACACCTGGTCACCAATGGTATCCATAGTTTCCATGGCCTGGACCTTGCCATTTCTGTATTCCGACTGTGTTGGGGTGTGCCTCCCGTGCTATCACTTCCATCGTCGTCCATGGCCATAAATCGCGTCCTATTTGGCCGATTTTGCTAGCACAGCTTCTTGATCTTTTTCGAGCTCTTCGAACTCATCGGCGAGCAGCATCAGCAACGTCAGACTGCGGAATTGGTACGGCCGAGCGTATGCACGTAGATTGTGGAGGCTGTTGTTGTAGATATACTTGAACTCTCGCTCCGCGGCATAGCGTAGTGAGCGCATTAGTGTCTGCATTTCCACCACATATATCTTAAACGGCTCTCCCATAAGTTGTCGCCTCCGAGTCACTTCGTCCTTCAAATTTTCGAAGTAATCTCTGGGTGAAAAATACTTCTGCAAATTTGCGACGAACGTCGACCATGGCATCCAATGCCTGTTGTAAGCTACCATTTTAGTACCACTTTAAAGCCATACTTTTCAGCAGCTCAGGCATAGCTCTCTGGACCAGGTGTAGCTTCTGCTTAGCCACTTTAGGGAATTCGGGTGCAGTTGGATTCGCCCCCCATGTTCTCAGAGTCCTTGTCGTCTATCCTGTAGGCGCGTGGCCGCAATCGTCGATGGAACGCTGAGGCGAAATACGGCCATATATCCGGCCATAGATCCGGAGTGAGTATGGGATTCGCCCCTTATTACCTATCACCCATTCGCCAAACTGTGTCCGCACAGCGTTAAGTGTGCCTGTTAGGCTTATGCCAATCTCTCAGCCATATCGCAGCACCTCCTCTTTTTTTAGGTTATATACCCACGCTCAGTCCAATTTTATAACTTTTGTTGTTTTTCACTTTTATCAATATCGTAGGGCCCCATGTAGGTCGCCTGTTGTAACGAACCGTCGGTTACGTACTCACTCCGAGTATAGCACTCACACATTCCAAGATTTTCCAAAGCTACCTATCTGCTAAAGCTGCCCACCACTGTCCTGCCTTGATGGCAGCTGTTGCTGAATGTTCTTCTGCGTGGAGTCTTGTAGTGTCCTTTGATATCCTTCGATGTCCTTGTGTATCCCTCAATAGCCCTCGGTGATCATTTTTTCACTGCCATTTGCGTTCACTTTCATTTGTAATTTCGCTATCCGCCTTGTCTGCTGCTTTTCTACTTTTAATGCCAGCAGCAGGCCCTGCTTCGTGCCGGAACGGGGCCTGCTTATGATGCTCGTGTCAGCTATAGCGCAGTCCCAAACGGCATCTCGGCTAACGGTTCGTGGCTCTGCCGTGTGTGCTACACGAGCTGAATAGCCGAGTGCGACAGAGAGCCACTTCTGTGTGTGTCGCGTTTGTCGTTGCTAGGGTTTCTCCAACAATTATGGAGTTTGTTGTGAGGAGCTGAGCTATATATATCTACCTCTATTTAGTTATATATCCAAATGGGCTCTCATATGGCCCCTCACAAGCTAAAGACTTAATTTTCATTCCCTTGCTAAATTTTAGTCGGAACTTTGCAACGCATAGAAGGACTATATAAAGTATTTGTTGAATATTATAGTTAAATACTATAATCTATACTAAAATGAAATATGTATGGCGCCATCTATTTGTGGTTTCTTTAACTAATGCGCTCAAGCGCTGCTTAACGTAAACAGCTGTTCTAAGCTCCAAATCAACACTTCACTTGCCTTGTAAAAGCCGACACGTGAACACGTGAACACACCTAAATATAGTACCTATAGTTAATTAAATAAGTTGTGAATATGAAATATATATAAAATCATTAATACCATTGTTACTCATTGTTCATGGACCTCAAATCTCAACATGGTAGCAGAGCATGGTTATTTAAAATGTAATTAATGGAAAGTTTGATCCTCTAAACAAAACACTTTTTTTTGATATAAAAAAAAAAAAAAATTAATAAAAGCTAAAAATATTAATGAAATAACAAACTATGAACATTTAAACAAAAGGTTGTGCAAACATTTTAAAAAAAGAATTATAAAAAACAAGTGATGCGATCGAATTAAAATTTAAACCTTACACATATAAAACGAATCACATGAACGGCAAGCCGGCCAAATAAAATAAAGTCAGCAAAAATAAAATAACTTTAAATCAAGTAAAATTAATAAAGATCAATAAAAGGAAAAAAAAAGAAGAAACAAAATTCGAAGAAGTAGAAATGGGTACTCAAGCGAAAATTGAAGACACATTAATTCCAATTTTTAATGGTGTAAATTTCACAAGCTGGAAATTAAGATTAATGTTGTTACTTGAATACAAAGAATGTAAAGAACAAGCAACAAAAAGAAAAACTGATAAAAATACAGAAGCTGACTGGAACAAAAAAGACTTAAAAGCAAAAATGATAATCATGAGCACAGTGTCGGACAGGCAATTAGAATACATTGGCGAATGCACAACTGCATATGATATGATGACAAAACTTAACGGGATTTATACAACAAGATCGACGGCACTTCATACTACATACTACAAAGAGGAAAAATAGAAGAAATAAAACTAGACAACTATACAGAATTGGATGAATTTTTCGTCGATTTCGAAAAATCAATAAACGATTTTAAATCAGCTGGTGGAGAACTGGATGAAGCTAAAAACTAAGATATTTAATTAAAACTTTGCCGCCAAGCTACAGTTACATTGGTGATTTCATAGACATAGTGCCGGAAGAACAAAGAACAGTAGACTACGTGAAAAGTAAAATAAAAGAAAAAAGCATGACCAAAAGTGAGTCCAATAAAAAGTCAAGCGTCAGCACATTTAACACAAACACAAAAGGGCAGTGTTTTGTGTGTGGTAAATATGGACATCAAAAAAGGAATTGTTACCACAATAAAAATAACCAAAACACAGAGCATGCCAGTCAAGACAGAGAAGCTCAACATAACCAAGGAAGAGGGCAACGGGGTCACTCCAGCGGCAGATCATCGAGGGGCTACGGCAGGGGTAGAGGATCACAGAGAGGATACAGCAGAGGAAGAGGATCATACCAACATTTCAACAAATCTGAAAGTCGACCTCCAGGAGATGAATCAAGCGCAGCATGGGCAACTGGGGTACACCACCCTGAGGTAAACCAAGTAAATAGGTATGAATTTGAAAATTTAAGCGATAATTCTAATGTAATAAATTGGATTTTAGATAGTGGCTGTACAGATCACATAATTAAAACTGATAAGTATTTTGAAAATTTTGTAAATTTAAAAGAACCTGTTGATGTTAAATTACCTGATGGTAAAGCATTGAAAGCTACCAAATTAGGAAATATAAAAATAGTTTTTAAGAATTATTATAATAAGAAAACAATTGAGCTGAAAAATGTTTATTACGTAAATGGAATTAAAGAGAATTTATTAAGTTTTTCAAAAATAACCAAAAATAATACAATTATAGCAAGATATGATAATGCAAAAATTTATGATCAAAACAGAGAATTAGTAGCAGTAGCCAATAAAGTTCAGAATTTATATTTTATGAAAAGCTTTGCAACCAAAATAAATACTACTAATGAAATTTACACAAATATAGTAAAACTAACAGATAAGGAAAAGTGGCATAGAGCATTGGGCCATGTAAATTTTAAATATTTAAATAAATTAGTGAACGATAAATTACTAGAAGGGTTGCCAGAGAAAATTGAAAACACTGAAATGAAGTGTGCAAACTGCATTCAAAGCAAAATGTCAAATGTATCATTTGAAAATAATAAGACAAAATCAAAGAAAATTTTAGAATTAGTACATACAGACTTAAACGGCCCGCATACGATAGGTTATGGCGGCGAAAAATATTTTCTAACGTTTGTAGATGACAATAGCAAGTGCACTAGGTTATATTTTATAAAAAAATAAATCAGATACAGCAAATTGCTTTAAAGACTACGTTAACTTTGTTGAAAATAAATTAGAAAAACGCGTAAAGAGATTACAGTGCGATAATGGAAAAGAGTATTTAAATAAAGAAATTTTTGATTTTATTCGCGATAAAGGTATAGAAATGGTGACTTGCCCTCCGTATGTACATGAGTTAAATGGTGTTGCGGAAAGATACAATAGATCGGCTATGGACATGGGCAGATGTCTTATGCGCGAAGCTATGGTAAATAAGTGGTATTGGCCTGAAATTATGAAAGCAGTAGCTTACCTAAAAACAAAAAGAAAGTCTAGGGGACACCGAGAGACGAAGGGGGTGGTGTTAAAAAGGTTAATTTTTTTAAATGGGGATAAAGAAAAAAAAGAAATAAAGGAATGTGTGAAAAAAGAGAGGGCGGGGTGATTGCTGGTGGTGGGTGGGGGGGGGGGGGGGGGGGGGGGGTTTTTATTTTTTTTTAATATTTTTGGGGGTGATTGTGGTTGTATTATAATTGAAATAGTTTTAAAAAAAAAAAAGATAGATTTTGTGGTTGTGTTATTTTTTTTTTTATTAATTTTTTTGGGGGGGGGGGAAAAAAAAAAAAAAAAGAAATTATAAAAAAGGGGGAAAAAAAAGAGAAGGAAAAATGTGAAGAAAGAAGAAAAAAAAGGAAGAGTGGGGGGGGGGGGGGGGGGATGGGGGGGGGAGAAACAGAACACTAGCTAACACTCAAGAAAATAAAACACCGTATGAAATATTTTTTGGTATTAGACCAAATGTTAAACATTTAAAAATTTACGGAAGTAGAGTCTTCGCCAGAATTCCAGAAGTCTTACGTAAAAGTAAATGGGACGATAAAGCAAAGGTCGGAGTACTTGTAGGGTATAATGAAAACGGTTATCGAGTATTAATTAACGATAGAGTGATGAATGTTAGACATGTTAAAATTATTGAAGATAAAACTGAGTTAATTTGCTTAGAAAAAAGCTATGATGTAAAAATTGATAATTTTGAAAACGATTTCGGTCAGTCAGAAAATTTCGAAAGTAAAGAAGTTGAAGAAGAGCCAACTCCAGAAAATCAAAACTTGTTGTCGATTCCAGATACGAATCAAAATGAAGCACCAAGACAGTCTAGCAGAAAGAAAAGCCCAGTAGATCGGTACGGTAATCTTATAACACATTTTATATATGTAAATCATATTAATGCGAATGTACCAAATATATTTGAGGAAGCGATAAATTGTAAAGAACACCAGGAATGGAAAAAGGCAATAGATTTTGAAATAAAAAGCCTGAATAAACATAGTACTTTGGAAATTGTTGATAGACCTAAAAATAAAAAAATTATCGATGTTAAATGGGTGTATAAAAAGAAAAGCGATGGCTCATATAAAGCTAGGTTAGTTGTTAGAGGCTTTCAACAAAAATATTATATTGAAACGTTTACTCGCCGATAGGAAAAATGCAAATTTTGAAAACCTTACTGTCGTATAGTTGTGCAAATAATTTATATATCGAATAAATGGATGTAGAAACCGCATTTCTAAATGGTCAGGTAAAAACTGAAGTATATATTAACATGCCAGAAGGTTACGAAACAAGCGGAAATAAAGTTTATAAGTTACAAAAAGCCCTTTATGGTTTAAGAGAAAGTCCAAGAGCTTGGTACGATTGCCTTAACGAATTCTTAGAAAGTATACGTTTTGTTAGGAGTAATTATGATTATTGTTTATACACAAATTACGGAAGCAAAGATCCAATATTTATATTAGTTTTCGTAGATGTTTTATTAATTTGCTGTAGAAATTTAAATAAAATAAAAGAGATCAAAATTAGTTTAATGCAAAGATTTTCAAAAGATATGGGTAAAATAGGAATCTATATTGGTATAGATATAGATTACAATGATGAAAGAAATAAAATGACCTTAAGTCAAACAAAATATATTGAGTCTTTGGCTGCAAAATACAACCTTGAGAGTGCTAAATTATATGATACTCCAATGGAAGCAAATTTAAAATTAGAGCAAGCGAGCGAAACAAG
>JAWNOY010000226.1:0-110755 GCA_035045545.1 Drosophila gaucha
GGTTACATCTCAATTGCCTCCTTTACCAGCTCCGTCCCCTTTAGTTGTTCAGCCAATTTTATCTCGGGTTTCAACAAATGAATTCAATGGTATTTCTTCTCCATCTTCTATTGCTGGAGCCATTGACCCGGAATCTTTACCGGGCCCGAGCAATAAGAAGGATGGTGTTGATTTTCGACCGGTCTCGAGTCGGAAATATAAGACATCAACGAAAGTTGTGAGTGACACGACAGATCCTCCTCATATCCCTACTGTCCCTACATTAACAGTTGTTGCTCCGCGCAAACAAGTATTTGTATCCTGGCTTTCGGCAGATACTACAGTGGACTCAGTATCTGCTTATATTTCCAGTAAGTCCGCATCCCCTGTGTTGATTTCAAAATTCAATTTCTCGACTCCTCGTGAAATTGCATCATTCAAAATCAATGTGCCGGTGGAAATGTTTCCAACTATTTGTGATCCCAAATTTTGGCCTCCACATATAGTTGTCCATGAGTTCAAGCCTAAGAATCGAAATCGCCCATTGCCGGTTTCGATCAAATCCTCTTTGGTACACGCTACCTCTACTAATGTACCAAAAAACTAGATTTCACTCCCAATCAGGTCTCTATAATTTATCAAAATGTTAGAGGCCTTAGGAGCAAAATAAAAAACCTGTTTTTAAAGAGCTTTTCATGTCATAATGACATTATAGCCTTTACTGAAACATGGTTAAATTCCTCTGTCTGTAACTGTGAAATTTTTTCAAATAATTTCAATGTCCATAGACTTGATCGTTCGGTTCGGAATGGTGGTGGTGTTCTGTTAACACTTCTTTCCATTCTGAACCGTTCACTTTTAGATCGCTCGGTCGTGCCAAGATCATTGGGGTCAAAGTTAAACTCCCAACACGCTCGTTATACATGACTTGCTCCTATATTGCCCCTTCCTCCGATATACAAGTTTACATTGATCATTTAAACTGTATTAAGGAAATCTTCGAATTTGTTCAAGATACTGACTTATTTGTGGTGTTAGGTGATTTTAATATTCCGAACACTACTTGGTCTGTCTTTGCTGAATCAAATTATTTCATTCCATCAACTCAACATGATTTTTTTGATGGAATGCTTGACCTTCCTTTGTTTCAAATGAACTCAATATCAAATCATTTGAACCGAATTCTTGATCTTGTGTTCATTAATGATAACTCCATTATTGATGTTACTAGATCTTCTCCACTGTCTGTTCCGGAGGATAACCACCATCCTTCGTTAGAGCTAGCTTTGTCCCTAGTTATTCCACATACTTTTTCTTCTTCTGTAAACTCTTCATCACTTTGTCGTTGCTATCATAAATGTAATTTTAAATTACTAAATGAGTTAATTAATGCAACTAATTGGTCAAATTTTTATGACTCGGTTGACATTAATTTTGCAACAAGTTTTTTCTATAACACTCTAAACTCTATTTTAGATGTTTGTGTGCCTACCTGTGCTGTTTTGCCCCCTACAAATAAGCCCTCTTGGTCTTCTCGAAGACTCAATAATTTAAAAAATATTTAATCTAAATATTTCAAAAGATTTAAAAAAACTGGTGCGAATGTTGACTGGTCTAAATATATTATAGCAAGTCAAGATTCCACCTTCTTAATTCTCAATGTTATGAGAATTATTTATTTCGATGCAAAAGTCAATTTGTTCAGGACCCTAAACAATTTTATTCGTTTGTAAACTCGAAGCGTGAATCTTCTTGTTTGCCAAACACATTTTTTGCATGGGCTGGATGAAGCTAGCAATGATTCTGATGCATCTGATCTCTTTGCTAATTTCTTCCAATCCACCTATTCGGCTTGTAGTCTCTATAATATGTCATACCCATATTATATTTCTTCGCTAAATTGTCCTATTTCTCCTACTGTATGCCTTGATTCCCTTTTATCTGCCATTGGCAGTTCAAAATTCTCTTTCTGCCCTGGGCCGGACAACATCCCTAGTGGTATTCTTAAGGAGTGCAGTGGTTCCCTTGCGTTTCCATTGCTAAAGCTCTTTAACCTGTCTTTGGAAACAAGTATTTTTCCGAATATTTGGAAAGAATCTTATATTATTCCTCTCCACAAAAAAGGTGGCAGGTCTGTTATTTCCAATTACAGGGGAATAGCAAAAATATCTGCTATACCAAAATTATTAGAAAAAATAATTACCTCGACTTTGCAACATTTTTGCAAATCAATTTTATCTCCGACTCAGCATGGATTTGTACAGAGTCGGTCAACTGCAACCAATTTACTCGAGTTTACCTCGTTGATAAATGATGGTTTTGTTGACAAAATGCAACCTGATGTAATTTACACCGACTTCAGTAAAGCATTTGACTCTGTTCATCACGAAATCCTACTACAAAAGTTAGACCTTATTGGATTCCCTCCCTCACTATTATACTGGATTTCGTTTTATTTAAAAGATCGAACTCAAAGAGTTTTGCTCAGATCATCCAAATCGAAACTAGTTTATGTTTCATCGGGTGTACCGCAAGGTAGTCATCTGGGTCCATTTACTCTTTTCTTTAATGATCTTCCATCTTTAATATCTCACTCTCAGATAGTTATGTATGCTGATGATGTGAAGCTTTTGCTGTCTTATGCTGATTCTTCCCATCACTTACATCTGCAACAGGACTTTAATTCTATGCAATTGTGGTGTGATGATAATCATTTACATTTAAATTGCTCTAAATGTATGGTCATGACCTTTAGTCGTTCAAGACCTTGTTAATTATTCAATTAACAGTATTCCCTTGAAACGTATTTTTGTAGTCAAAGATCTTGGTGTACTCTTTGACTCCAAATTATGTTTCAACAGTCATATCTCGACTATAGTAAATGAAGCCAAAGGTGTTCTAGGGTTTCTTAAACGCTGGTCGAAAGAGTTTAATGATCCTTTTATAACCAAACTTCTTTACCCTTCGCTTGTTCGGCCAATCCTTGAGTACTGCTCTGCATAAGACTAAACAGGATCGCATTGAGTCTGTCCAAAAATAGTTCTTAATCTTTGCTTTACGTGGATTGAATTGGGACCCCATTCTACGCCTGTGTGTATGTGTGCATGTGTATATGCGCGCAGAGGTAATATGTATGTATAGATAAAAGATGTAAGCTAGGTTGTTTAAAACATCAGCTCGGACTTGGTTCAGGGGATCTCGTAGTCGGGCAGACCCGACTAGAGCTTTCTTACTTGTTTTTTTTTTTTTAATTTTTTAACGCTATTAATTTCAATACTAATTTTTGTTTAAGTTTCCTATTAACAAAACCTTTTGATTTATAGATCCCAATAACATCAGACTACATTGAGCTGTGATTTAGGTCATAGCTGGCCGGTCGGGCAAATAAAATTCCCCCAACGGGTCGGTGATGTTATTAGGGTATACATTGCCGTAATTTTACTTTAGGCTATCTATTTATACTTTGTTAAATCTTATTTTTTACTTTTTATATATTATTTTTGTTTTCGTTGACACTCGTCAACATTATTTAATAAATAAATAAATAAATAATTTAAATTTATAATATACAACCCCCAATGAAGAAGCTCGTGAGTTACCTTAAACAACCAAGATCCAATATATAAAATACATGCACATACATTTACAATTACATATATCCATACATAACAACACATACAGTACATTGTACTACATTGTACACATATATATGTATGTACCGACCAACAATATATGAGTACATTGTATCACATTGTATGCATTGAGCAGCGTCAGCAATTGAACAAGATGCAGTAACGTAAACATAAGCAGTAACGGGGGAGCTGCAAGATCAGCAACAAAGGGTTTGGTTTTTACTTATTTATATCATCTATTGTATTAGGCTAGTTTTGAATGCCACTTGGCAGAATAAAAACAAATTCAACAACACATAGATCCACTTAAGTTCAGAGTACATTGTACTACATTGTACACATGAACTATATATATATATATATATATATATGTATATACATATATATATATATGTATACCGACCAATAATACATGACCCCACGCAGACGCAGAGTACATTGTAACACTTTGTATCCATCGAGCAGCGTCAGCACTTGGACAGGATGCAGAACCTAAACATAAGCAGCAACGGGAGAACTGCAAGATCAGCAAAAAAGGGCTTGGCAACCGTCACTTGACATTTTACTTATATATCCACTATTGTATTAGGCTAGTTTCGAATGCCACTTGGCAGAATGAAATCAGATTCGTATTGAGAGTCAAACAGACCAGACGTATATTTGTTCTTTATCAAAAACACATCTTCACTTAAAATACTAAACAGTTTCAAGAAACCACCAACACCATCTCCAGCCGAGCTACCGACTTGTATTCATTCAAATATTTAAATATATGCATATGCATATGCAGTGATCAGCACAAATTTGTGTAACTTACGTTTTCTCTTCGTCTCGCTTGCAATACAGTGGCGCCTGATCAACACACACATTCTCAAATACAAAGTGTTGCCGTTACAGGCATTTGCATACGCACAAATACTTAAGTTGCATAGAAACGGTATCACACGATCTCTATCGGTAATTCGCTTGTGCGTTACATCTTTTCGGGACATGGCTACTAAAGACAGTACAGTGGCGCCTGATGAGCGAGTAGCATTATACAAATGCAAAGTGCAAGCAAAGCTAGATTCTGACTCGTTGACCGAACAAAGTGAGAGCAATTTAACGGTGTTTTTGGATTACATTAACCAGCTAAACCAATCGTTTAATGTGGCTCATGACGGCCTGGAACTTTGATAAGTTAATAATGGCTGTTCAATCATAAGTTCTGTCAGAAATTAAACTACGAACAGCTAAAGTTCCATTTACCTCCACACTCAACCAGTGTAAGCTGTGGACATGGAAACTGGGATTCCTTTATTCAATGTTTCAGCAATTATTAATAGTTATCTCGACCTTAATAACGAGAGAATGAGCCACAGCTGCAAAGACATTCCAAACAAATCACCGCTGGTCGCAACGACTAAAGGGGTGCAGAGCTGCATGTTTTGTGATGATCTTCAGCATACCATGTATCACTGAACAAGATTTGCAAATTTCTCTTTCGCTTTTCGACTAAAAGAAGCCAAGAAGGCTGGACTATGATTGAACTGTTTAAAGTTCGGGCATCAATATAGTGTGTTCAAAGGTCAATCCCATCGCGATTGGCACCTCAATCAAATCAGGCACCATCATTTCAAGCACGCATAAAGCGTCAAATTCTTCCGAAAACGTAGCTAATGCTCTCGTCGCCCAAGAACTCAAATCTGATGTTGTGCTCCTACCCACCGCAATGGTTTTGGTCGGGAATTCTTCTTGCACCTTCGTTCCATGTCGCGCCCTTTTGGATTCAGGCGCTCAGATGCATCTCATTACTGCCAGATTTGCCAACCAACTGCAACTAAAAACGACAGCAGGATTTCTACTGACGGGCACACGGCTCATACGATCATACATCAGAGCTGATGTTTTGCGTCATGATTTTATTTCTGGAGGCTGCTCAATTGAAGAAACAAAAAATGTAATGTAGCAATGGTCGGATATTTTGAGGGAATTTCAAGCTTCGGAAGTGGTGTTCAAGCCATCCCAAGGTTCTTGACGGCGTAGCAGATTCCGATAAGAAGTCATTTCTAAAATTCAATGATATCAGCAAGATTACAACGAAAAAGCTCGTTGAGTCAACAATTATTCCTTTCAATTTTTACAACCTCAAACATTGCTATAGATACTGCTGCTGTTGTTTTTGCTGTGTCTTTATTTTTGCTTGTGTTTTTGTGATGCCTGTGTGACCTATCTTCTTGTAAGAACGTCATGGTATGTAGACAGTATCGTTTGTTGATCATTTTATATCCTGAACAAGTTGAAAATGGGAATTCAGGGTATAATGGTTTTGTGACAATGTATGTAACAGGCAGAAGGAGGCGTGGCAGACCCCATAAAGTATATATATTCTTGATCAGGACGACGAGCTGAGTCGACCTAGCCATGTCCGTCTGTCCGTCTGTCCGTCCGTCCGTCTATTCGTCCGTCCGTCTGTCCGTCCGTATGAACACAGTGATCTCGTAAACTACAAAAGCTAGAGATTTGAAATTTTAAATATATATTCGTGTATACCATACGCAGTACAAGTTTATTTTTTTTTTCGATAACGTTTCCTATTTTTGATCGATAACAATCGATATTTTGCCTTTGTTTTCAAGCTATAACTTTAATACCATAATAGCTAGAGATACCAAATTGACTATGTAGGTTTTTGTAATGCAAATGCACATAATAAACTTTTTAAATTTTGGATACCACCCCCCACTAGCCCCCTAAATGGAAAAAACGTATTTCAAATACTAGGGAGTTGGGATATTGCATATAGACACCTTTGGATGGCAATATTATGTCTTGAAAATGTAGCTCGAGCGTGCTTGTGTATGTATATGTGTGCGTGAGTGTGTGCGCGCAGAGGCTAATATGTATAGATAAAAGATGTAAGCTAGATTGATAAAACAGCGCCTCGGACTTGGTTCAGGGGATCTCGTAGTCGGGCAGACCCGACTAGAACTTTCTTACTTGTTTATTATTTACTATTGACACCGGCTTGGGTAGAGCTACTCTTAATGACTTTTAATTTATATTGTCAATATTTTTAAAAGTGTCTATTGAAACTAGTTCAGTTTCGCTCGGTGCCACTTTGAGTTTGCTGATTTGCCTTTGGAAAGTAGAGAGTGCCATTAGTGTACAAATCGCAAATATCAATTTTTGCTATGCCTTATTTCCATGTTTCAATAAACACTTAGATTCTGTTATTCGTATACGAAGGCAGATCTACTTGTTCAAGTCCGGAACAGGAATTGTTCTGTCTACCTTGTTTTCTTGTAGTGACTTAATATATTGCAAGTAATATTTTTTAGTTTAGTTATTGTGATGCGTGAAAGTACATCATCTTCGAAATTGTCCTTTCCCTTTAGGTACTCGACTGTGAAGTCGTACTCTTCTAATTTGAGACGCATGCGTGTCAGTTTAGAGCTGGGATTTATTATGTAAAATAGATATGTGAAAGGTCTGTGGTCAGTTTTTACTGTAAAGTGTTCACCTTTGTAAATAAGTAAATATGGTATTGAGAGTTGTTTATCTCCTGTGAGGAGCCATAGGAGAGCCCATTGGGATATAAAATTACATAGAGGTAGATATATATGTGGGCTCAGCTCATCACAGCAAACTCCATAACTGTTGGAGCAACTCTCGCAACGATAAACGCGACATACACACACAGAAGTAACCGAAGTGCCGTTCGCCAACGCCAGACATGCAGTGGCGCCACGTTAACGGGGCTTCGGCGAATGGAATTTTCTGGAGCACACGATGCCACTGTTAAGTGGTCACGAGCACCATAAGCAGGCCCCGTTCCGGCACGAACCTGGGCCTGCAGCTGGCATATAAAAGGAGAAAGACATCCGACTGGAGGGAGAGCGAAATTACAAGTCAAAATGAACAGACGTGAAAGTACAAGTCACACAAGTCCCAGTGAAAAAGTCATCATCTAGGGACATCGAGGGATCCACAAGGACATCGAAGGATATCGAAGGACATCAAAGGACAGCGCAGGATATCACGCCAGAGGAACATTCAGCACCAACTGTCAACACGAACGACATTGGTGGGCAGCTTTGGCTAAACTTGGAGTGTGTGAGTGCTATTTACAGCCCAGAGATGCGTACTCGGACTCAGTACGCTGTCTCTTCCAAATACGTAGGAGAGCTCGAGGGGAATCTAGCAGTAGGAGAGCCTGTATGAAATCCGCGCAGACCGCCGGAGTATACAGAAGCGTATCCTGGCTATAACCTGGAGTACCCAGAAAGAATCCTTTGCGTGCAAGTGAGATGTATCGCACTCGGAAAGCCGGAGTGCCTCGCAAATAGCGAATCACGAAGCCAAGTGTGCCCATAAAAGGCGAGTCCTTGCGGATAGTAGGAAACATAACTGAAACATAACCAAGACTTATTATTAATGCAGGTGCCCACAATTATAAATATGGTTGCACGAACACACAGTCGACTGATCTCAGCCCGGCTTAAAATCGGGATAACCGAAGGTTCGTTACAACTGGTGGCCAACGTGGGGACCTGCGATATTAATAAAATTGAAAAAAAAACAAAAGCTATAAAAATGGTACGACCGTGAGTAAATAAGGTTACTTACTGAAAGGGGACTTTTGTTGCGATATGGATGCAAATTTGGCGTAAGCCTGTCAGGCACACTCGACGCGATGTGGAGACAGTTTGGCGAATGGGTGATGAGTAATTAGGGGCGAATGCCTTATTCACTCAGGATCGGCGAGCTCGCCAACATACATGGCCGTATTTCGCCGACCAGAGAAGAAGTGCCAACGGTAGGAATAGAAAATGGCGAGCAGACAGACGGAATTGACAACATCGCGAGACTCAGCGTACCATATATGAGTGTTGCTACGCGCTTACAGGATAGACGACAAGGACTCTGGGGAGCCACCTCGACACCACGGGGAGCGAATCCAACGGCACCCTAAAGTCGCTAAGCAGGTGCGAGAGTGGGGCTTCCGGTTTAATGGAACGACGAAGCATCTGGAATTTTTGGAGCAGGTGGAATGGTCGGCATAGACATACGGCCTCGCGCTGGACCAGGTCCCGAGAGCCATGCCTGAGCTGCTGAAAGGCATGGCGTTAAAGTGGTACATAGCTAACAGCAGGCATTAGACGTCATGGTAGACCTTCGTCGCAAATTTTTAGGAGTATTTTTTACCAAGAGATTACTTTGAAAATTTGAAGGCCTTCCGAGTGTGATACGTCTGTCTTGCGCTTAAAGGATTCGCTCTGGGTTCGCTAGGCTGATCGCCAGAATTCGCTGCTGTATACTCCGGCGCTCCGCACGGATTCCATACAGGCTCTCCTACTCGCTGGCTTACCTTCGAGCACTCCTACGCATTCGCAAAACGATAGTGTACTCACTCTGAGTCCGCACGGCTGAGTCCTGTAACTAGCACTCACACACTCCAAGATTTGCTAAAAGCTGCCTATTCTGGGGATTCTGTCCACCAATGTCCTATCTTGATGGCGGTATTTGCTGAAGGGTCTCTTGGGCGTGATGTCATGTATGATCCTTGCAGGTCCCTCGATGTCCTTGGGTGTCCTTTGATGTCCTTCGTCGGTCGCTTTTCGTTTGTTTGCACTCTCACGTATATTGTTCACTTGCACTCGTATATTGTTAAATCATACTCGCCGTCAGCTGCCTCTCCCTTTTATATGCCAGCGGCAGGCCCTGCTTCGTGCTGGACCGGGGCCGGCTTATGGTGCTCGTGTCCACTTAACGGTGACGTCGCGTGATGTTCTCGAACATTCCAATCGCCGAAGCCCCGTTATCTTGACGCCTTCGTTTGTCTGGCGTATGCGCGACTATATCGGCTATCGCTGCGCAGACGCGAACGGTGAGTGACACGAGCCCATTGCTGAATAGCTGCGTGCGACAGAGAGCCACTAGTGTGTGTCTATGTCGTTACGGTGTTTATATCAACCGTTAAAGAGTTTGTGAGGAGCTGGGCCCTTATATATATATGCCTAAATATATATATATATACCTCTTGGCCCATTATCTTGCTCCTCACACTCCCCTCTTCCTTCGTGAAAAACACGATGCCGTCGTGTTTTAAATTTTCGCGCCAACATCTCGCTCCAGAGTCCGTTTGCAAGCAGTGCCGTGAAGCATCTCTGTGCCTGCTGTTAACAGCAAGCAGTGCTGTCATTTCTGCGCCTGCTGTAAACGGCAAGCAGTGCTGTGACGTATTTCGGCGCTCGGCTCACCTTTGCGTTCTGTTAACAACATTACTCCGTCTGCTGTAAACCGCACTTAGTGTTGTTAAACGTGATCCAGCGATCCTCTGTTGTTATGATCAGTCACCATGTGTGTGTGCAAGAAAAAGGTAAGTCTGGTTCTATATTATTCACTCCGTGTGAAAAATACGCCCCTTTTTCTCTTTTCTATTTTTCAGCTTCTCCGCCAAGCTTCTTTCATCCCGCAGTGAGTACATAAAGTATATTCCTTTTCAATTTTTTAATCTATTCTCTTTCTTTTTCTCTCCTTCCCCTTCCTCTCCTCATATTTTTTTGTACACACGCGGTATCGGTACTCGTCTGCCCTGAGGGGCTCTCGTCCGTTGGAGGTGCTCCACCACCTCCCTAGGCCACTCGTCCCCCTCTATCTCCTTCCATGCCCCTGTCGGTCCGTCTTCTGGCCACGACGGGGCTGTCGGTTCCGACTGCTGCCGTTGTAGTGTCGGCCGGCTTAACGGTGGCAGCTAGATCCGCCTCCACTCGTCTTGCGTCGGCTGCTGAAGCTGGGTCGGCTGCTGAAGCTGGGTCGGCTGCTGTTGCTGCTGCGTCGCCTGATGCTGCTGCTGCTGCTGCGCCGGCTGTTGCTGAAGCTGCGTCGGCTGATGTTGCTGCTGCGTCGCTTGATGCTGCTGCTGTTGCGGTGTCGGCAGATGCTGTTGATGCGTCGGCTGCTGCTGCTGCTGCTGAGTCGGCTGCTGCTGAAGCTGCGTCGGCTGCTCCTCCAGCGAGAAACCTGGTGGCCATTTTTCAACCGCCTCTCGCCAACATACCTGTAGTACAAGTACAAGTAGTTGTAGCTCGTGGCACAGAAAACCATCCCGCACGCTCGGCCTTTGTCGCCACGCGACCGTCGGTTGTCCCGTTCCGCCTCCTCTTCTGAGTCCGACGAGATGGCGATCACGTCGGACTCTTCTGCCCCCTCCGCTGCTCCCTGTTCTTCCTCGTCCTCGGTGTGGCTGATGACGATGGTTTCGTCGCTGTCCGCCGCTCCGGTACGATAGGGCGTGGGAGGCCGTGCCGGCTCCCACGTGGACAGCGGCTAGTATCTGCCCTTTTTCATGCAGCGTCCGTCCGCTTCCCAATCTGGCACGTATGGCGTGGCTGCCGGTGCCCACATCTCGTCCTCGACTGTGGCGTCGCCCATCCTTTGCCTGTTGCACTGTCCGGCATATATGGCGAGGCTGGCGTCGCCCATCCTTCGTCATCAGACTGCGGGGTCGCCCATCCTTGGAGCGTCTCGTTGCCCCCGCTGCTCCATGTAGCTCCATGTCACGTAGGCCTGGTGCCGCCGCAGCCTCCTCACCGTTTTCCTTGGGTGGAACGGGAGGCTCACGGGTGGTCGACGTACAGCGTGCCGACGTGCCCGAAGTTTCGACGCCGGTTTGGTTACCCGCCCTTCTCCTCGTCCACCTGCAGCTCCAGCAAATTTCGCGCATGCAGGTATGTGCATTTGTTGTTTTGTCTATTGCGTGCACTTGTTGCTGAGCACGCTTAAGCGTGACGCTGCATTCGACAGTTCGTTGCCCTCTTCTTCCGCAATTTGCCTTACATTTTCTTTTGTGCGAATATTTGTTGTTGTTAATTTTGGTTCTTCCTCGCATTCTAATTTGAATTAAGTCTAGCTTTTGCTTTGCAAATGCTTTACCCTTCTCATATATAAATGAAATTTTACTTTTTATTTTACAAATAAAAGCAAAATTACGTTTCCCCAGCCGTTGAGGCATCTTGCCCACCTGCAGCCTTGTATGGCTTCAGGTCGGCTATATGAGCGGTCCTCGTTCGCTTATCCGCTCCTGACCCTATATTGAGAATCACCGGCGAGATGAAGCCGACCACAGTATATGGTCCTCCAGATCGTGGTGCTAGTTTGGCTGCGAAGCCGTCTGCAGCATTGGATAGGTGTCGCTCCTTTGCCCACACCTGTTCCTCAATGGCCGGTTTCCAGGCCGCCGCCGCAGGTTGTAGTGCCTCGCCTGATCCTGTGCAGCTCTCTCCAAGCTGCGCCTCACAACCTGGAACACCAACTTGTTCGCTCTCTCAGTTGGACTTTGTGTTGCTTGCCGGTACCCACTGTTACCAGCCTCGGCTCTCGTCCCTGTGTTAGGAAGGCTGCACTGTACCGAGTCGATGCTGAGACACTGCTGTTGACTGCCAACGTCAGCTCGGCTGGTGAATTGTGTACCATTATCAGTTATGAGCACCTTAGGTACCCCGAATCGGGCCAAGATCCGCTCCCGAAATGCTTTTTGTAGCGTTGTTGTGTTAGCGCTTCGGAGCGGCACCATCTCCGTCCACTTGGAGAATCTGTCGATAAATACCAACAGCATGGTATTCCCGTGCTTGGACCTCGGCAAAGGTCCCACGAAGTCGGCGCACACGGTGGCCCACGGCTCCTCGGGGATGTGTGTCAGCATCTTGCCCGCTGCCTGGAGTTGGCTCGGCTTATACCGCTGACACAGTTCGCATTGTTGCACATATGTTCGCACATCCCTATACAGTCCAGGCCAATAGTAGCGAGCTGCCGCCCGTGCTATTGTTTTCCGGCTTCCAAGGTGTCCCGCCGCCACTGCGTCGTGGTTCTCCTTCAGCACCTGGCCTCTCTTGCCTTTTGGTACGCATAGTTTCCACGCCGCCACATCCTCGTGCCCGGCCTGATGTGGGAGATGCCGATACAGTGCTCCCGCCGCTTCCACATAGTCAGGGAATTTTTGGGGCTTCATTTTTATCTCCTGCCGCAGTTTCTGGACCCATGGACACTGGTCGTTCGCCTGTTCCTCAGTGTCCTCTAGCACTCGGCATGTCTCCTCGGGCAATGGCTGTCGAGACATTATCCTATATCTGACTTCAAAGTCAAACTGTTGCAGTCGCACTTGTCGATGTCTATTTTTAAGTTCTCTGCTCTTAGTCGTCTGAACACCTCCCGCAGATTGTCCATGTGCTCTTGGCGAGTTTTCCCAATCACTACAATGTCATCCAAATATGCAAACGCATGCGGCATCATATCTGGCCCAATGACGCGATCCAGTGCTCTCTGGAATGTTGCTGGGGCCGATTGGAGTCCAAATGGCATCACTTTCCATTGAAACAGTCCCTTTCCTGGAACTGTAAATGCCGTCAGTGGCCGGGCGGATTTCTGCATGGGAATCTGCCAGTACCCGTCCTATAGGTCCAAGCTTGTTATGATTCGTGCATCACGCAATTGCTCCAGAATATGATGCACCCGCGGCAACGGGTAGGCATATTTCACTGATCTTGCGTTGAGCTGACGGAAATCCACACATAGCCGCCATTTCCCAGTCTTCTTCTTGACCATGACTATTGGTGCGCTATGTGGACTCTTTGAAGGCTCAATGCAGCTTTTCGCCAGCAGCTCATCTACCTTTGCGTTGATCTTGGCCTGCATCTTGGGATTCTTTGGGAAATACCTCTGCTTGATGGGTCGCTCGTCATGCATTGTGATCCGATGTTCGCTGATCTTCGAGGTTCCCTTGATGTGGTTGAGGCTGCCAATTCTCTCTTGAGAAACGCCTCAACTTCCACATCCTCGTGGAGTGGCTCTCCGGACGCCAGTTGTGCGCAATGTTGTGGATTCCTCGGCGCAAGCTCCAGTTTCAGCCCGGCGCACTCCACTGAGATGCCCATGCTGACCAAGAAGTCCCAGTCCAGCACTAAGTCGTCGATCACCCAAGGCAGGATCAGCAATGGTTTCCTCGCCTCTCGCCTCCCCAAGTGGGTTGTTGCCTCCAGGCTTTTGTCCACTTGGGTGAAGCTTCCGTCTGCCAGTCGAATCAACCTTTGTGTTGTGCTCCACCGGCCCACGTCACCGAGCTGTTAGCTAGTTTTTCACTAACAAAGCTACTTGTTGCCTCGGTGTCGTAGATGTCGCCTAGATGTCGTTTCCCGACTGGCAACAAGCAGACGTTCTGATTCCTATCCGCCCACATAGTCGGCACTCTATTGCCCAGTGGCCCTCTTGGCCACATACGCGGCACGCCCTCGCTGGGTTCTGGATGTGCGTCCTCGGGCACATCAGTGCACTCTCAGTGCAGCCGCGTTGCTAAGCCGGCATTTATTTTAGTCTATAAATTGATATTTGGTGGACAGCACGACACCTTGGTCGCTTGCTCGCATTTGTTTAACTAACCATTGAGTGCTATATTATTCTTGGCTGATCGCACGCCATTCGGTCGCTTGCATACAGTGTTTAGTAACAGCAATGGTTATCTGGCTGATCTCCAGATAAAATTCAATAAAGGCATTAACAACAACAAAGCGCACTCAAATTCAAAGAGTTGCCAATACAAGCATTTGCATACGCACACATTTACTTAAGTTGCATAGAAACGGTATGACGCGATCTCTATCGGTAATTGTTACATCTTTTCGCGACATGGCAACTAAAAAGTACAGTTGCGTCCGATGAGCGAGTGGCATTTTACGAATGAAAAGTGTAATCGGTATACAAGACTCTTCAAGCAAAGATAGTTTCTGACTCGTTGACCGAACAAAGTGAGAGCAATTTAACGGTGTTTTTGGATTACATTAACAAATTAAGCCAATCGTTCGATGTGGCACATGACGGCCTGGAACTTTGATAAGTTAATAATGGCTGTTCAATCATAAGTTCTGTCAGAAATTAAACTACGAACAGCTAAAGTTCCATTTACCTCCACACTCAACCAGTGTAAGCTGTGGACATGGAAACTGGGATTCCTTTATTCAATGTTTCAGCAATTATTAATAGTTATCTCGACCTTAATAACGAGAGAATGAGCCACAGCTGCAAAGACATTCCAAACAAATCACCGCTGGTCGCAACGACTAAAGGGGTGCAGAGCTGCATGTTTTGTGATGATCTTCAGCATACCATGTATCACTGAACAAGATTTGCAAATTTCTCTTTCGCTTTTCGACTAAAAGAAGCCAAGAAGGCTGGACTATGATTGAACTGTTTAAAGTTCGGGCATCAATATAGTGTGTTCAAAGGTCAATCCCATCGCGATTGGCACCTCAATCAAATCAGGCACCATCATTTCAAGCACGCATAAAGCGTCAAATTCTTCCGAAAACGTAGCTAATGCTCTCGTCGCCCAAGAACTCAAATCTGATGTTGTGCTCCTACCCACCGCAATGGTTTTGGTCGGGAATTCTTCTTGCACCTTCGTTCCATGTCGCGCCCTTTTGGATTCAGGCGCTCAGATGCATCTCATTACTGCCAGATTTGCCAACCAACTGCAACTAAAAACGACAGCAGGATTTCTACTGACGGGCACACGGCTCATACGAAGAGCTAGACATAGGCGAAATGGATAATAATCTGCGCATAACCTTTGATAAGTTGATAAAGTCTGTTCAATCATCAGTTCTGTCAGAAATTAAACTGCACTGCCACGACTAAGACTGCCTACGTTTAGTGGCGGATATGGAAAATGGTACTCCTTTAATTCAATGTTTGCAACGATCATTGATAGTCATCCATGAGCACCGCTGCCGTGCTTTAGAGTCGGTGGAATTTTGCGATGGCAAGCTACGTTTCGAGCGAGAAAATGAGCCACAGCCGCAAAGGCATTCCAAACAAATCAGTGCTGGTCGCAACGACTAAAGGGGTGCAGAGCTGCATGTTTTGTGAAGATCTTCAGCATACCATATACCACTACACAAGATTTGCAAATTTGTCGCCTGCTCTTCGACTAAAGGAAGTAAGGAAGGCTGCACTATGTTTGAATTACCTAAAGTTCGTTCATCAGTCTTGGCACTGTAGCTCGACATGCTGTCGTGTTTGTGGAGCCAAGCATCATACGTTACTCCACCTCAACAACTCCAACACGTCGCTATTGGCACAGCATAAAACATCAAACTCTTCCGAAAACGTAACTAATATTCTCGTTGCCCAAGATCCCAATTCTGAGGTGCTCCTGGCCACCGTAGTGGTTCTGGTCAGGAATTCTTCTGGCAGTTTCGTTCCGTGTCGTGCGCTCTTGGATTCCAGTTCTCAGCTACATCTTATTACTGCCAGATTTGCCAACCAACTGCAACTAAAAAGGACAAGGTCGTCTTCGATTGTTGCGGTTACACTGTTCACCTCAGTCTTCAAGCAATTGGAACATACCATCAAACATAACCTTGGCTGATCCAGCATTCTACACTTCACAGCGGATAGATTTACTCATTGGATCCAGCTTGTCTTATGAGCTGCTATGCGTGGGTCAAATCAAACTGATGAATGGATTACCACTAATTCAAAAGACGCGGGTTGGTTAAGTTGTCTCTGGAGGTGACGATAGACGTCAGAATGCTATTCTTCTAACATCAAATGTGACTTCAGAGGCGGATCCGGAGTCTGGCTGTGAAGATCAACTCACTCGTCTCGTGTGACGATTCTGGGAAGTCGAGAGCTGCAGTGAGTCCGTTGTAAAGGAACAAGGAAGAATTGGACTGCGAGACACACTTTGTAAAGAACGTCAATCGACTACCCACTGGCCAATACTCGGCTCGCTTGCCCGTCAAGCCCAATTGTGAGCTGCTCGGAGAATCGTATCAATAGGCACGGCGCAGATTTTGTCAATTAGAGCGCAAGCTGAATCTTTCGCCAGATCTACGGAGCCAGTACTCGATATTCCTCAAGGAGCTTGAAACTAAGGGCAAGGTGTAGCCAACTAGCTGCCTTGACTCCCTGTCGCCATTTTTGATAAAAATGGTTTGTGACGTGTAGACTGTCGTCTCAAAAACTCTTCGTTGGATTTTAATAGCCGCCATCCAATCATCATGGCCCGGAAGCATCCTGTGACGCGTGCCATCAAACGAAACTTGCACGCTGGCCCTCAGGCTGTT
Source organism: Drosophila gaucha (assembly GCA_035045545.1). Taxonomy (NCBI): domain Eukaryota; kingdom Metazoa; phylum Arthropoda; class Insecta; order Diptera; family Drosophilidae; genus Drosophila; species Drosophila gaucha. The sequence goes on from JAWNOY010000226.1 coordinate 16,715, forward strand.
CCAGCTTCGATTCGGTCCCAGTACTGGCCAATTGGTGGAAGGAAAACTGTGGCCAATGTAATAAAGAAATGCGTGATATGCTTTCGCGCCAAGCCTCAACTAATGGAACATATAATGGCGGATCTTCCCTACGAGCACGTTAAGGGCTGTCGTGTTTTTGGGATCACTAGAGCTGATTTTTGCGGGCCGTTTTGGTACAAGCCTGACATGCGAAGCAGGTCTCCAGTGAAATGCTACAACTGCATTTTCGTTTGCCTCGCTACGAAAGCAGTCTGGTTGGAGTTAGCCAAGGACTTGTCTACAGCTGCATTTGTGTTGGCTCTCAAGCGATGTATATGTACGCGAGGAAAGCCAATTCAGATTTTGTCTGACAATGCCACAAACTTTGTTGCAGCCCTCAATGAGCTTCAGGAGTTAAAGCGGCTATTCCTGTCAGATGCTCATCAAAGTGCGGTAATGAATTTCTGCCTGGCTGACTCTATCTACGGGCGCTTCATTCCTACAAGGTCCCCCACTTTGGTGGATTATGGAAAGCAGCAGTGAAGACCGCCAAGCATCACTTCCACCGATCTGTTGGACCCTCCTTCCTGGCATATGATGAACAGCGCACACTGGTCTGCCACATCACTGCTACCATTAATTTAAGGCCTTTAGTTTCAATTTCAGAAAATCCACGAATTGAACCCAGCCCATTCCTCCTACATCTTTTAGTGAGCCTGACATAACGAAGCTAAACTTGAACAAATTAGATGAGTGTCAACGTCTCAGCTATCTTCAGCAGGTTTTCTGGTCGCGATGGAAAAGGAAATACTTGACACTTCTTCAACAGCGATCGAAATGGCGAACTTCTCAATTTGAATTGACAATCAACGACGCAGTTCTCATTAAGGATGAGAATCTGACGACGCTGAAATGGGCATTGGCTAGAGTGATGGAGCTCATCCCTGGAAAGGATGCCGTCGCCCGAGTAGCTGTCCTGAAAGCGGCAACTGGAGAGACAAGACGGGCCATCAACAAGCTGTGTCAGCTGCCAACGGAGTAATCTGTTGAAATTTACGATTTCAGCTTAGGGAGTATGTTGGGCGCAGCACACATAAGCGGTCAGCTTAAAGAAACCAAAACAATTGGAAGAGCAGCTGTTCATGTAGCTGCTGTGCTCTCTGTTAAGCTGATCGCTGCCTTTCATGCTCCCCTCCTTCCGATTTCGCACTCTCAGTGCAGCCGCATTATTCCTAAGCCGGCATATATTTCAGCCCATAAATTGATATGGGGCGGACAGCACGAAATTTGGTCGCTTGCTCGCATTTGTTAACTAACTATTGAGTGCTATATTATTCTTGGCTAGTCGCACGACATTCGGTCGCTTGCATACATTGTTTAGTAGTAGCAATTGTTATCAGGCTGATCGCACGACACTTTGGTCGCTTGCACACAGTGTTACATTTAACTCAATATAAGTATTAACTAACTACAACAAAGTGACTTATAATTCAAATTATAAAATACAAATCCAATGAAAAAGCTCGTTGGCTCAACACAGATATATTCTAAATTTCAAGTCCCTAACTAATATTAGTGCTGAAGTATTATAGGATTTATACAACTTTCTATATAGAAACTGCAGATTGTCACGCTCCCAGGGGCAATCGAAAGAGAAGTTCAACAGTAATCGACATGCCACATTTGGATACTCTTGCACTAAAAGTTTAGGAGATATAGTTTTCCGGATATGGCACGCCTCAAATGAGCGTAGATATAGACACCATATCTTTTTGTATTAGGATGTTTTACACGTGTATATATTTCAAATCCCTATTTTAATGCGGGAACCCGTGGGCGTATCAAAAAAAATCGTAACACTTTATAAACATAAAGCACTTACGCAAAAGTCAACACAGCAAAAGTCTACATAACGAAAATTGTCATAAGAGGAAATTCGGTCCCGTCCCGAAATAAATTTTATTTATCCCGCCCAATTGTCCCAAAAAATTTTTAATTTCTCCCGCGTGACCCGACATTTTCCGGAATTATTTTCAACATATGAACTTTTAAAATATATTAACATTTTTATTTAAAAATGAAACTTTTTCAAAGTTTTCTCTTCTCACTGGTTGCAGAAGAGGTTGGCGCATTGAGAGCTTGCCTACCAAGCATTTGCAGCAATGGCGATTGATTGTCCTGTTTCCAAAATAATAGAATATTTAAACTTTTCTTAAATTGAAATAAATTATTGTTGGAGTTAAATTCTTCATCAATATTATCTTTGTTCTAAAAATTCGGAAAATATATCCTTTGAATTGGAAGAATTACATTTTTTCTTGTCTACAACTTCAATATGTTGTTTCTATCATGGTTTCGATTGTCATGTGCACATCCGTTCGTTCGTCAATAGTCAAACATTTGAAGTCTTTGAGAGGAGGATTTAAGAATATTGCTACATAATGGAAATTATTTGGTGCACAGCGGCTATGCAAAAATATTTTAATACTTTTAATTGTTTCAGAATTAAACACATTCTGTAGAATGATTGAATAATTTTTTATACCACAATGCATACTCATGCATACTCATGCATTGTAGGTTCATTGTCGGCATTCCAGCTCTTTGAACATTCTTTGAACAGCTCTAAAAATAATAATATCATAATATCCTTTAAAAAATTAATTATATATTTGATATTCTTTTAATATCATTCCTTAATAGCAGAATTGACTGTACTTCTGAAAAGGACTGAAGAATGCTGTCAAGCATCCGATAAATAGAATTCCATCGTGTACGGACATGTTGTTTTAAATTTTTAGCTAATTTTTTATTTAGCTCAGGATGATTAAAGTGCCCAACTAAGGACTTGGAAGCATCCAACAAAGTATCTAAAAATTTACGATTTACAAGGACCATTGTGTTTATTTTAAACTCCTGACAGATATAATGGGCTGTCAGAGTAAGGAAACTTCGCTGAGTGAAACTTCACTTTCTTTAGTTGGATCAATTGAAAATTATCACAAACTTCGGCGTTTTAAGCAGAGTTTACATCTCCATTGCCTCCTTTACCAGCCCCGTCGCCTTTGCTTGTTTAGCCAATCTTATCTCCATCTATTGCGGGTGCAATTGACCGGGAATCTTTACAGGGCCCGAGCAGTTAGAAGGATGATGTTGATTTCCGACCTGTCTCCAGTCGGACAAATAAGACTTCGACGAAAATTGTGAGTGGCACAACAGATCCTCCACACATCCCTATTGTCCCTAATTTGGTTTAAAATTTAAAATTCAATTTCTCGCCTCCTCGGCAAATTGCATCTTTGAAAATCAATGTGCCGGTGGAAATGTTTCCAACTATTTGTGATTCCAAATATTGGCCTCCACAAATAGTTGTCCATGAGTTCAAGCCTTACAATCGAAATCGCCAATCGCCGGGTTCGATCAAATCCCCTTTGGTAAAGGAAAATTTTGTTGCTGATGCTCTATGAGGACAAAACCTTTATGCTTTAGAAGAAAATGTTCCATCAGATATAGCCACTATGCATAGTGAATTGTCATTAACATATACTATCAAGTCTACTGAAAAAATGATAAATTATTTCAGGAACCAAATAATTATTGAAGAAGGCATTACGGCATCTGAGAAAACTATTATTATGTTCGGACAAAAGACAAGACATATCATATACTTTTCAGATAGACAAAACTTAATAGAAAAAGTGTGTGATGCGGTTAAAAAAGACGTGGTGAATGCAGTTAAATGCGATTTGCCAACACTAGCATTTATCCAAAACAAACTAGTTGAGACTTTCCCATCAACCAAATTTTGGCATTCTTCCAAGTTGATTATAGACGTTCATAATAAAAACGAGCAAAAAGAAATTATAGTCGCAGAACATAACAGGGCTCATAGAGCATCTCAAGAAAATATAAAACAAATGCTTCTCGACAATTTTTTCCCAAAAGTGACTCGTTTACCAAATGAAATAGTTGCAAATTGCAAAATTTTTAATAAGGCAAAGCACGACCGACATCTACAAAAACAGTATATCGGCAAAACGCCCGTCCCCAATCAAGTAAGAGAAATTCTCCACATATACATTTTTTCTACAGACAAAAAATACTTCTTAACTTGTATCGATAAATTTTCGAAATTTGCCATTGTCCAACCCATAGCCTCCAGAACAATAACAGATATTGTGCCCCATCTTACAGCTCATGAATTTTTATTCCCGTACTAAAATTATGTATTGTGACAATGAACCGTCACTAAATTCAAGAACGGTAAAGTTTCTTTTAAAGAACCGTTTCAATGCCGAAATTGTAAATTCTCCAGCACTACATATTACATCAAATGGGCAGGTAGAAAGATTTCATAGTACTCTCTCAGAAATTACCAGATGTTTGAAATTGGAAAAACAATTAAATGACACAATTGAATTAATAATTCAAGCAACAATAGAGTACAATAAAACAATTCATTCAGTCGTTAAAAAAAAACCAATTGACGTAACCCATGCATCCCCACCTGAATTCGAAGCAGAAATAAGAGAGAGTTGTTAAAGCGCAAGAACTGCGACTACAAAGACAAAATACAGGTAGAAGAAATAGAACTTTCCAAGTACAAAGTACGAAATGACAACTTTGTTCGAAGAGGTCACTGTGGAAGCCGATTTGGGGTCAACGGTTCTTATAAAGCGAAGGGAGGTACATAAAGATAACCAAAAATAATAAAAAAAAAAAAAAAAAAAAAATACCTTTCCAGTACTTATTCTAAATACTAACTACCAAATAAATTACTAACTACTCGAACTCGACTATACCCTTATCATTGACGAAAACGCGATTATTTGGAAAGATTTTAAATTTCTAAGACACTTCCAACCTTACTGGGTACTCGGAAATTCCCGAGGAAACTTATTCACTCATGAGCCATTTCCCACAGTCTTATATGAGACATTCTCGAATCCGATTTAGGTAATATTAGAACATTGCTAGAGAATTAACGTCCACCATAGACAAACTAGGACTATAAATATTCGAGGAACTACCTTAAAGACCGTAGCAGGGACTGCTGATTTTGACGACTTGCGTCTGGAATGGAAGAAAGCGATGCGGAGGGGACGTCCCGATGCAGAAGTGTGTTGTGACGTCCCTTGCAAGTGCAGCAGTTATACGCACTGGTGGAATCTTTTAATTGATGGCTTCGGCCAAAACAGTTCAGACATAGTCTGTACTGTTTTATGGTGGATGCTCTCTCGTTTACTGACATTTCCAGAAAACGAGGGCATAGACGGATCAGGTGGTTCTCTTTCGAACACAGCTTGAAGACTTGCTGGTTGACGCTTACTTTCGTTGTGAAAGTTTAGATCCTGGCCATCGGCATGTCTTTTTTGAGGACCTGAGACTGGTTGATCATAGTTGAAGGAGGTTTGTGGTCTTCAATAGCCTCAAGCGTTCGATGTCTATCGATTAGGAATTTGTTGATCAAATCCCACGAAGTTAACTCTGTCCTACTGCTGATGGATTGCTCGCAGAGGGACCGAGTTAATTTGGAAAGCTTTGATGAACAAATGAATACGAGAATGGTATCTTGGTGCATGGAGGTCAGACTGAATAGAGTTTTCAGTTGACTGTTCACTAACAGCCGCTTGTTATCAAAGCGCACTGTTAGGTTGTTCCAGGCGGATTGGAATCCCTCATTAGTGAGAGGTGATTTGGAAACGATAGCCTTGGCCTCTCGTTTTGGAGTTTAGGTGGAATAACTTTTCCACAGGTGTTAGGCTTATATTATGCACATACATCGCTGTGAATAAGTCCCAAAAGGTAGGCCATTTCAAATAATCACCCGTGAACATTTGTATGCCACAGTGTGGGAGGTGGCAGCCTCGTGCAGTGATGGTCAGAGGAATTGGAGGCACGACCGAGGTAGCCAAGAGCTGCGCTCGATACGCTCTCCAAAATGGGCTGCCCACCGTTCATAAACCATGTAACAATACTCGTACTTGGCTTGAACGGTGCCCAGATCAGAGCTGCTGTCCTCTTGATCGCTTGCTTAGAGGACCTTTGCCTTAAAGACGTTCTTTCCAAAGCCACACACAACAGAGAAGTGAAGTAAAACTCAACACCCATACATTCAGTCACAAACCAAAAACCTATAGAGGTCATATCCGCTGCACCTAGCGAATTTAGGCAAGCCATCAAAGACAAAATCACCAATAGACAGAACAGAATCTTTGAGGTAGCCGAAAAAGTTCTCGTAAAAAATAACAAAAGGCTAGGCAACAAGTTGACCCCATTATTTATGGAAGAAGTAATAGAAGCAGATTTGGGAACCTCAGTTCTCATTAAATGAAAAATTAAATGGTCCGAAGCACAACTGGCTAATGAAAATAACAGGCAGATAGAGACAAACACAGAAGCTCAGAAATAAATTAATAAAATCACCGAGACGGTAAACGAAATAATTAAGGCAAAAAAAAATTAATTTGTCGACACGCCGCATTTATATGAGGCGTTGGCGATATTATAAATCCTACCATTTTCGATCATAACGATTTAAAGACAATTTTAGATGAACATACTTTAGAAATACCCATAGTCAGCCTAATCGAAGCAGCAAAAATTAAAATCCTTCAGTCCGAAAATGTTGTCCACATACTAATAGCATACCCATGCACTCCATTTGAAGCCCATCGCACAAGTGGATGACGGCATTATTTTTATCAAGGAGAGCTCAGCGAAAGTCATTACAGACGACAGCCCAGAAATCGCAACAAACTGGACACATCTCGTCATTTTCCGGCTCTCTGCAGTCATCAATGGCACTAAATATGTCAACCGGCGCGAGATGGTGAATAAAACGCCAGACATTGCTAGGTCACCTCTTCTAAACATCATCAGCCATGACCCAATATTAAGCATGCAACAACTCCACAGGATGAATAACAAGAACTTACAAACCATCCAGAACTTTAAGGAAGAATTGGAGTCGACCGGTACATATGCAAACTGGCTAACCATTGGCATCACCTTGAGCATCACATGCAGTAGTTTTATCATCATCTATCATATTTTTAAGCGAAGACAATCATCGAAGTATCTACAAAAAGCCATTAGCAAATACAACGTGACCGAGGACACTCACGAACTTGGTGGGGGAATAGTTAACAAGTAACCCTCTCACGCTAGGCCCTTTAATTTTAAGCTACCCTCGCACTCGCATTCTGCTGATAAATTAGTGCAATGCCTCCGCTGCAAAGTAGGAACGGTAACATGATACTTGCGCAAGCCGCAAGTTGAAGTGTTATCAGTTATGCTGAGCTTTGTGCTGAATCTTATGCTGAGTCGGCACTGCCGGCTATGACTCTGGCCGCTTTTGCTTCTAACTTTAGCTTTGACAATCATTGGAATAAATCGCATTTGCATTTATCATTTTATAAGACCACTGTACCAAAAGGCCAGTAGGTCAAGGGAGGAAGTCAACTCCCCAACGTAATCTTCGTAACTGAAAATTATCAACTATAAAGATTCTACTCAACAATACCTGAGGACCAACAGCTTACGCCACCGGACCACAGGATTACAAAATTTATATATGCATACAATCGGAGTGTTGCCAGCCAGAAAAAGTGCAGTATGTTTTTTCGTATCTAGTATTAGTACTTTGTCGACGTTTATATGTATTCTAGATAATGCGTCCGCTACATGATTTTCTTTGCATGGTATATATTTAATGTTAAAATTATATTCGCTAAGCTTTATCTTCCACCTTTGTTATTTCATATTTCGTTTTATGTTACGTAACCATACAATATCTTATAATTCTTTTTCTATCGTACTGTAATTTCATATTTGGTTCTTTTATCAATACTCAATACCTCAAACTTTCTTGCATATAAGTAGGGTCTAAAGTATTTTACAGCCCGTACAATAGCTAATAATTAATTTTCTATAGTACTGTAATTTTCTTCATGATTGTTTAGAGTTCGACTAGCGAAACAAATTGATTTCACTTCCTGGGAAAGGACGGCTCCTAACGCTACGTTACTAGCATCTGTACTAACTTTAAATTCTTTTATATTTTATACAAAATTTTAAAATCTCAAATGCTTTAGTAATTGAGTAAGTAAAGAATTATTTACTTTTCGTTAACTTGCAAAAAAAAAAATTTTATTTAGCGATGCAACTTCGATTTGAGTTTATTTGGTTAGTCGTGTTTTGGAATTCCTTTTTATACTTTTACACATCCTACCGGCTGGGCCAGTAAAATTGCGAGTACTTGATTTAAATAAAAAAAATTATTTTATTTTATTTTCTCCCGTTTATACTGTTTTATTTAAAGCTAAATATAATTTGTTTGCGGGTGTGTTCGCTTAGGTTCAAGACTGACGCCTCTCACGCAGAACTCTCAAGACTGAATTACAATTGTCGCTCATGCTCTATTTATCATAAATAAGAATGGCTTACGTAACTATTGAACAAAGGGAAAAATTTGTTTATGTATTCAATTTGTTTCTGAATTGGACTTTTTTGGCCGGTAGTTTTCTACTGATCAAGGCTGTATGTTTATTTTCAAGTTTGGCCGAAATATTTACATTAATATGATAGCTCATATGGTACTTTGGTACAGTGGTAAAAGTAATGCTTATTGTTAAATGAATTACAGTGGGTAAAGATATTCATTTACAGAGGTGTCAGTAATGCTTATTTTTATATGAATTACAGTGGATAAAAATATTCAGTATGGTGTTGTGAATACGCTACTATATATACATATATTTTATTTACATATTTTTTTCTGTTCGCAGCACGCACAAAACACATCCATTCAATATGACTGTTCACGTTGAGTGATGCATATAGAAAAAATGTATTGCTTATTTACCAATTGTGGATGTATGTGTAATGCTATGCTCACTTCTGCTGAAATCCAGCAGTGTATGTGTACGGGTAGCGTGCATATATTTTGGAATTATTTTGGCACAATTGCGCCATTACGCAGCAAATTTGAGCTGTGGGATCACCACTTTGGAAATTTTTATGTTACTTCCTTCTAATTATACTATTCAAAATTGATAATGGAAACTTATTATACAGCAGAGTAATAAGATGCTTATTGTAATAATGGCGGGATAGCAATGATATATTCCCTCGCATCATATCGCCCATTTTGCCATTAGATTTGCCTTTATGCAATGTGTTACAGCTTCAAAGACGCCTTTGTGCTATGTGTTGCAACTTCAAAGAGGTGTTGACTTTGGGAAGCTATGTGTTGCTTTTTTGTCTAGCCAGTCTGCGGGGCATGACAGAGACTACTGAACCAGAGACTACTAACAAACGAGCGCATAAAGCTGCGCATTTCAGCACATTGTCGCAAAAATGCTTGTTGTAGCAAAAATTGGTTTGTTGTGAGATGTGCGATGATTCACGTGAAGACGTCGTTCTAAAATGCCGGTGGAACGATGGCATCGTTGTTGATTTGTGATTGGCAACCGCTCCTTTAGTTACCCGGCGTTTCGATGTCCCGATTGGCGTCGTATTCGGTGTGGTGGGCGAAAAATGCGACCCATCTTATGGGTAATTAAGTTAATAAACTGTCTTCAAACATAGTTGTTTAAGATTAGAGAAACTTATTAAAGTTAAATCGATATTATTAAGTTTTCGTTATTATTTTCTCTTAAAAATTGTGTTATGAAAAATAGTGATTATTTTATACTTACTTTTCATAACACATTCTACATGCAACCCTCTAATTTTTTCAACTCCATTTTCTGTGCAGAGTACTTTATCTAAAGTTGATATGTGGGTTACTGTTTATGAAATAGAAATTATTAAAAAAAATAATAACTAATCAGTAATAAGTAAGCCACCGTAAAACAAATTCTAGCTATCCTCAGCTGGAATCGAACCTGGTCTTCTCTACCACAACGTGAGTTAGTTTTGTGTGAATCTATACTACGCTTGGATTTGGATGATACCGAAATGTTGTGAATGAAACAACCACATTCATTAAATGAGCTTTATTTGAGCAGCGCGATCGCGTCTGCTTGAATTCACATCAAAAAATAAAACTAAAAACAATTTTATTCTCATATGCTAGCCCTAACTTGTCGCTGAGCCGGACGTCTCTGGTGAAGAACGCACACCTTGCACATTGCGGAAATGTCGCATTTCAAGCTCGTGGTATAGGGAGTCGATGATCTGGGTGCATCGTCAGCATTGTCCTACCGCAAATAATGCCGGATGCCCAATTTAACTTAGCCACAGTTGATTTAGTTTTAGCTAATGTTGACTTGCACATAAAATCAAAAATAAATGGCGGTATTCGCTCACCGATGTTGCTCTTAAGAACACACGATATTTTCTAAACAAAGTCGGATATGTACAAGATGAGCTGAGTTGATATAGCCATATCTGTCTGTCTGTTTGTCTTTGTGCGTCTTTGTCTGTCTGTCTGTCTTTGTGTGCCTGTCTGTCTGTTTGTCTGTCTGTTTGTTTGTCTGTCTGTCTGTTTGTTTGTCTGTCTGTCTGTTTGTTTGTCTGTCTGTCTGTCTGTCTGTCTGTCTGTCTGTCTGTCTGTCTATCTGTCTGTCTGTCTGTCTATCTGTCTATCTGTCTGCCTGGTGGCCTGCCTGCCTGCCTGGTGGCCTGCCTGCCTGCCTGCCGGCCTGCCTGCCTGCCTGGATCAACGCAATCTCCTCCGAGACTATTAGAGCTACAGAGCTGAAATTTTGCACATAGGCTCCAATCTGCTGCAGGCATTGTATATCTCGAAGTCATCACGATCGGAGAACTATATCCTATGTGTCCCATAAGACAGATCGATTTTAAGAAGATCGTAATTTAAGTGAAATGAACTTGTAAATAATTTTATCGACCATCTTAATTTGGTTGAGTGTAAAGTGGCATGCACATATGTTTGGTCTCCACGCAAAATCTTTGTAGAGGCAGTCACACTAACTTAAATGCCTTTCATATTGTCGTGCTAAAATTTCGTTTACCTTACGGTGTATAAAATAATCTCGAGATCAGTAGAGACAATGTCTTTGAACTCTCCTAAAAAATCCTCGATTTGTTCTATAATATTGGCAACAAGTTTTTTTTCTTTTTATACCCTGAACCCATTGAAAATGGGAAATCAGGGTATAATGGTTTTGCAAAAAGTATGTAACAGGCAGAAGGAGGCGTGGCAGAGCCCATAAAGTATATATATTCTTGATCAGGGCGACGAGCTGAGTCGATTTGGCCCTGTCCGTCTGTCTGTCCGTCTGTCCGTCTGTCCGTATGTATGAACGCGTCGATCTCAAACATATCAGAGCTAGAGACTTCAAAGTTTGCATGATGGTCTGTGTATACAGCGAAAATATCGAGTTTATTTTAGATGTTCGATAAATTTTTCCGTTTCAATGATATAGATTTAAAACGTTATCAAGATTCCGTTTTTTGACCATATCTTTTACATATTTTTAGCTACAGGTACCAAATTTTGTTTTTAGCTTTTTGTAAATAAAATACATTTTCTATTTTTTCATATTTTGGATACCGGCTCCACGTTTCAGAAAAAAAATTTATTAAAAAAAAAAATTATCAAAGCCACAATTTCATTTTTTTAAATTTTTTAGTGAAAACCGTATTTTCAATAAATTAATAGCATTCAATGCAGAAAATTGCATTCAAATCCGTTAAGTAATACAGAAGTTATTAAAGGAAACATTGTAAAAGCACGCGGCAGCAGCCTGTACGTGTGCACACATACATTCAAATCAACTACGCAGTAATCGTTGCGCGTGCTTCTGTGTGCATGGTATGTATATGTGTGCATGTGTATACAAATGTGTGCATGTGTATATGTGTACATGTGTATATGTGTGCACGTGTGTATGTGTGCATGTGTATATGCGCGCAGAGGTAATATGTATAGATAAAAGATGTACGCTAGGTTGTTTAAAACATCAGCTCGGACTTGGTTCAGGGGATCTCGTAGTCGGGCAGACCCGACTAGAGCTTTCTTACTTGTTTGGTTTTGAACTTAGCAGTATCATCACGAACGAGGAGAACAACGTTATCATCATCATCATCATTTACCGAGAATCAAGTATAACATCTGATCTGATGGAGAGAGTCATAACGGCTTTGCGATGTCGACAAATCAGTGGAGGAAGATCGTTGACAGAAAAGAAAATAAGTTTTAATGGTTATTCTTAACACCTTAAACCAAAACCCCGTTATAAGTGAGCATGATTTAGTTTTTGATAAGCTGTAACGAATTCACAGCTGGAAGATAATTTATTTGAATTATTTTCATTGTTTACCCAATGTCAATTTCAAGGAAATTATTAATCTTGGTTTGCAATTTCGTAAAAAAGAAAATGTTGATGGGTTATTTAGATTACCTTTGACATATCAATCATATGCATATTCATTTAATTCAGAACATTAATCACTAGGGAATTTATATTCAGATGTAAACTGGGGATTTTCGACTACATCAATTGTCTACAAACGTAATAATACTGATGCTAACGAAAACAATGTTTTTTATAAATATAAATTATTTCTAAACATTTGATATTGTAGCAGCTACTAAGATCACAGCACCAAGCCGTCAAGAGGGGTTGTACTCAACTAAGCGGTCGTGGAAAAGAATAGGTTTCAGTATTTGCTGGACTTGCACGTAGATATATAAACTATATCTTAAAACGTCCGCGTGGTGTACACAAATATATATTCTAAATCCCATTTCTTCGGCTGCAATATTGACGAAAATAACAGCGTTTTAGTCTTAATAGATATAGCATTTCCCGATTTGCCACGCCCCCTGTGATCTGACGCGGATACACACGAGTATATATTCCAAATTACAAATCTCTAGCTTCTATAGTGTAAAAATGCTGCGCGTTCATACAGACAGACGGACAGACAGCAAGACGGACATTGCACAAATCCAATAGACTCTTTTTCCCTTTGGGAACAGAGTCTTAACATTATTTTAAAATCCCTGATCCCGACTTTATGTTCGGAAGGACTCCCCAGATTTTTACTCATAATTAGAATTAACTCATGCTTACAATTAAGTATGAGTCTTCAGCGAAGCAAAATATCAATTTAAGTGGTATTGCAAAATTAAAAAACCCCTTGTCATTGAGATTTGATAGTTGGTAGGTCTTCTAATTGAATCAACCGGCGATTTTAAGCATATTACTCTCATGCTAATTTAAGGAGAGTTTTTCAACGTTGCAATCACATCAATGGATCGTTTGCGATCTGTCTCAAATCCATTCAGCTCATACCGTATTTCACCAAAGTGTCGCCCTATTGTCGCACAGACTAATTGAGCCCTCAATATTAAGGTAGCTATCGTGGCGTAATACATACAGGTCTTGGGTTTGTATGGAATTTCGAACTTCATCATTCCTTTAATTCGAAGAATTGATGACATAAGTGTTATATTGTTTGTTAGTTATACTCACGTACATTTAAGATATTGCTCTCTATATTGTTCACATCCGAATTCTAAGACCTACAGATTTTAAAAACACTTTATTCACAGCAGTAAATGCTCTCCTCGCTAATGATGACGTTGACGATGATGATGATCTGCTCAGCGCTTAATTTCAACCGGTCTGCTATTATTGAATTCCAAGCGTTTTTGTTATAAATTAGCTTTGTCGCAACCTCAAATGCATGAGAAGTGTAACGTTCTCTAAACGCAAATTTATCGGATAACCGTCCTTATCAATTATTTGTACCCTTAGTGTGTGTATCTCTCGAGTGTTTACGGGTAAATATATTAGATTATGAGGTATTTCAGTCATTTTATAGCCTGGCGAAACTCTTGAAGTGTATGAGATAAGCTGTTATACATATGATCCAGTAATAATGTTGCACTCCAAATGGATGGCATTCACCTTTAAAATGCCCACTGGCAGAGTAGAGCTGTAACTAGTACCCGCCATTAGAGCTTGACTACTACTGTAGCTAAGCATTTGGCCAATCGAACGCTCCTTATTGAAGAATATCGGTAGATCTCTTCTAGAAATGTCCACTCGTAGTGTATTGTTATTGCTTTCAATGACTAATTTTGAATTGGATGACAAAAGCGCTCTCGCCAGAATTTCTTCATGTATATAATCACTAATATCGCTGAGTTCATATGAACCCACTGGTATTTCAATCACATGATCGCCAATATGAAATAAATTATTGTTTTCATCAATGTTCGGTATCGAGTTGTACGTATGAAAATCAACTAAAGAACACTCATTCACCATCTAATTCTATGGGAGGGAAATAATTAGCCGTTAAGACAGAAGAATTGCCGGTTAAAGTTATTGTTGTTGACATTTCGAAAGTCAATTAAAGAGTAAATAAAACATTTGACTAATTCAACGATTTTATACTTTATTCGTTAGATGGTAATAAATTTATTGAAGCCTTGCCTATATCGTCCATTGGCTAGATCATCATCTTTGTTTATGGTTAGAAAGCCGTATTTATTTTCCCAACACAACCGACATATTTTCATGAATGTATCGAAGTTCATGTCAACACCCACATGATCCCGATAAATATGCTTGATATTCATTTCATCTTGTTTAAATACTATTATTAGGTTTGCATTATCACGCACAAGATGTTTGGGGATGCGAGTAAAGGTTTGACACAAGTAAAATGAATCAATATTATTGTGTCGGCCCATGCAAAAGTACTAGCGTATATTATTCTGTTTTTCACACGCAACATCGTTATTGAGTTATCTTTCGCTTCGCTGGGTGGTATGACGGTTTCATTTTCTGAAAATGTGAAATATCCCATCCCCTTTATTGGAGCAATCAGTGCTTTTAAATATTCATATTTCGGCTGATATAACGATTTTGAATATAGGTAAATATTTTTAAATTTCAATCCATTAGGACTTTCAATCAAGCCAAGCATCAGATTTGTTTCAACCAAAGTTACTCGGCCCCACAATTAACGATCTAATTGAGTTAGGTAGCAGAATACTATGCCTAATCAAGCTATTAGCATTCGATGACAAGTCAACATTTCTAACTTAAATATTACTTTTTTGTTTTAAGTTGCATATTTAATGTGTTGGATGCTGCCTGCAGAGAGCACGATATCGCCTACTTTATGTTCGAAAGTCACACCAACGAATCGTGTGCGATCAATTTCAATTCCATTGAGCTCATACCGTATTTCATCAAATAAATATGGCATACAATTATTTTTAAGTACACCAGCAGGTGTCACCCTATTGTCGGACAGACTGATTGAGCCCTCAATATTAAGGAAGCTATCATGGGGTAATACATATAGATCTTGGTTTTGTATGGTAATTCGAACTTCATCATTAGAATTGAAGGATTGATGATAAGGCGCATAAGTGTGATATTGTTTGTTAGTTATGCTATCATCGGCGTGAGGCCTCTCACGTACATTTAAGATATTGCTCTCCATATTTTTCACTTCCGAAGTCGTAAGACCTAAAGATCTTAAAAACGCTTTATTCGCAGCTATAAGTGCTCTCCTAGCCGATAATGATGATGATGATCTGCTCACTACAGCGCTTCTAATTGATCTGTCTGCTTTTATTGAATTCCAAGAGTTTGTCATAAATTATCATTGTCGCAACCTCAAATGCATTTGAAGTGTAACGTTCTCTCCACGCAATTGATCGGATCACCGTCCTGATCAATTATTTCTACCCTTAGTGTGTGTATATCTCGAGTGTTTACGGGTAAATAAATTAGATTATGAGAAATTTCAGTCATGAAGTGAAGTGTATGAGATAAGCTGTTATTTACATATGATCCAGTATAATGTTGCACTCCAAACGGATGGCATTCACCTTTAAAATGCCCACTGGCAGAGTAGAGCTGTAACTAGTACCCGCCAATAGAACTTGACTACTATTGTAGCCAAGCAATTGACCAATCGAACGCTCTTTATTGAAGAATATCGCTAGATCGTTACTAAAAATGTCAACTCGTAGTGTATTGTTATTGCTTTCAATGACTAATTTTGAATTGGATGACAAAATCGCTCTCGCCAGAATTTCTTCATGTATATAATCACTAATATCGCTGAGTTCATTTGAACCCAATGGTATTTCAATCACATGCTCGCTAATATGAAATAAATTATTTTTTCATCAACGTTCGGTATCGCGTTATACGTATGAAAATCAACTACAGAACACTCATATTCACCATCTAATTTTATGGGAGGGAGATCGTATAACTCCTGCACTTGCAAGGGACGTCACAACACACTTCTGCATCGAGACGTCCCCTCCGCATCGCTTTCTTCCATTGCCGAATATACAGATTTTATAATTTATTCGTTAGATGCTAATAAATTTATTGAAGTCTTGCCTATATCGTCCATTGTCTAGATCATCATCCTTGCTTATGGTTAGAAAGCCGTATTTACTTTCACAACATAATCGACCTATTTTCATGAATGTATCGAAGCTCATGTCAACACCCTCATGATCCTGATAAATATGCCTGATATTAATTTCATCTTGCTTAAACACTATTATTAGGTTTGCATTATCACGCACAAGATGTTTGGAGAATGCGAGTAAGGGTTTGACACAAGTAAAATGAATGAATGTTATTGTGTCGACCATGCAAATGTACGAACGTATATTATTCTGTTTTTCACACTCAATATAATCAATTATCATTATTGAGTTAGCTTTCGATTCGCTGGGTCGTATGACGGATTCATTTTCTGGAAACGTGAAATATCCCATATCCTTTATCAGTGCTTTTAAATATTCATATTTCGTCTGATATAACGATTATAACGAGTATAAGAAGCTCTCTAACAAATGTTACCTCAATAAAAATATATAAATAATATATATTAATTCACAAAATAAAAAAATAAAATTTTTTTTATTCACATGAAATATTTTTTATTATATAGAGCAGCTCATTATGAGAAAAAATGTAATTTTTATTATTTATATAGCAGTGCATTACTGAAATTGAATCAGTGTGTATTTTATCACTCAACGTAATTAGAACTGATTACGGTCTCTCTCTCTACTCCTACTACACACTCTGCTACACACACTAATATATACATTACAATCAGCTATTTAACTGCTGTTAAATCCCTGCAGGTTTTTTCCCGCATTGTTGGAAACTTTGGTTGTCTCGCCAAATAACACAACATAGCAGTTGTTTAGTGGTCAAGACGGACCAGCTTTTGGTGGTCAACAGGGGGTCACTCTCACGCTCCCAGTGACAAAAGCCAGAGAGCTAACCAAAGTGGGAAAGATTCCGCTGCTTAAAATGCCAGGCCTTTGAGCACATAGCGGTTACCTGCACAAGCGGCGAGGACTTAAAAGGTGCTTGCTTCAGGTGCGGAGACGCGGGATATAAAGCAAGGACCTATTCCAAGCCACCCAGATGCGGCCTATGGTGAACAAAACCAAGACCACGCTACAGACAGCTTTAAGTGCCGTTCTGAAATGAAATGTTGAGATTTCTACAGCTAAATCGTAACCACTGCATAAGTGCTCAAGACCTCCTAGAGCAGACTGTTGGGGAAATGAGCATCGATGTTACCATACTCAACGAGCCCCACCTCTGTATGACCAGTTGCCAAAGGACATGTTCTGCACACAGGGGCGGTAAAGCTGACCTTACTATCAAACGTAACGGATTCGTACGCGTCAGATACGACAGCCTGTGGATTTATTGCCCTAGCATGCAACTAAGCGAGTTTGAATCTATCCTTGATGATCTTGTAGTTGATGCATGGGGACGGAAAGTTATTGCGGGTGAATTCAATGCCTGAGCAATAGAATGGGTCAGCCAAATGACTAAGTGGCGATGTTGAACTCTGGCAATAAATTTAACTTTAGCCGCGCTGGCTATGGGTCAATTATTGAGCTAACTTTTGTCAGCTCATCCTTATTCAGTAGAAACTTTGCGATGCTTACACGGGTAGCGACCACTCGGCAACACCGTGGAAGTCCTTTTGCTGAACAGTAGGAATACCAACATGCAAGATGTCAGCTAAAGAAAGCCATACGGGTTAGCTGTTGATTCTTGGAGCTGTGTGACTTAGCAGAAGTTGACCCCTGGTGCGCAGCTCATAAAACGGTGGTCAAAAGATTTTACGCCGGCAAACAAGCGCAGCCTACTGATTGTTTTCCGGGAGACAGACTCATTGTCACCCATCCGGAGACCATCCAGACCGATAGATACAGTGTGGATGAAATCCCGACTGTTGCTAGAAGCCTTCGGCCCAGCAAATCGCCCGGTCTAGATGGTATCTCTGCGCACTAAAGCTTGCTCTTGCCTTGCACCCAGGTGCATTTGCGGAGCTTTTAAACAAGTGATTGACTCATGAAATTTTCCCTACCATCTGGAAAGTCCAGAACCTAATACTTCTTCCCAAGGCAGGTAAACCACCTGAAAAACCATTGTCCTATAGGCCAATCTGCCTTCTGACCAGCATGGGAAAAGTGCTGGAGAAGATGATCTGCTCCAGAATCGTGGCAGCTATTGTTGACGCAGGTGACTTTTCACCAAATAAATTCGGTTTCCGCAACTCCACGCCAACTACGGATGTGTTGACTAAAGTAGTTGGTATCGCAACTTCTACCATCCAAGGCACGAGATGGAAGCATTAGATGAAGCAGTACTGCATCATAGCGACGCTGGACGTAAGAAAGGCATTCATCTCAGCCAGGTGGGACATGATATCGGATTGTTTATGTAGCAGCAGTATCAAATGCATACACGACTGGCTGACGATCGCTGTATCAGTATGGTCAAAAGCGATGGCTACTCCAAGCTAGCAGCCGAGCCACCTACCTATGTGCTATTCGAGTCAGCCAGAGTACAACAAGGATCAGTGATGGGACCTCTATTATGGAATGCGATGTATGATGGAGTCCTGCGTCTAGAACTACCCGTAGACACTCACACCATCAAAATGAGCTAATGAACCTAGACTTTCGGGAACAATTAGTTCAATGCCTCTTCTAGTACCAATGTTTTTCAATCTTGTATTTAACGATTGAACTAATTTTGTGCATTGTTTTTGGTGTTCACTAGTTAGCTTATTTTTATAATTAAATATAACTTGTGTGATTTGATTATACTGAACTACTGAATTGCTCACGTGGTATATTTGCGTATCTATTTTTATTAAGTATCTTTATTGATACATTTGTATGACTTGTCAAAGCGTTATTTGGAGTCATTAATCTTTTTCGCTAATACACCCCATTCCATTCTATTACGGAGTATGTTAACGATGCAGTCGCACCTGAAGTATTGTTGTATGTCCAAGTATAGGCTTTTACCTCTACATAAGGCAAAGTACTCAGAATCTTGCCATTTGCTTATTTTGTTAGAAAACTTATTAAAGGACTGGATTCTGTATTAAATGTCACAATATATTCGTTTTCTCTATATTGACGCAGAATTTGTATTGAATACAAGACAGAGTTTGGATTATATTGTAAAATATATCTATTTGGTCATTTATGTTAGTTTTTTTTTTTGAAAACTATATTTTATCTAGGTGATTAGCTCGGCTAATGTACCTTTTCTGTCTTTAATGTCAGTATGGTTAAGGTAATCAAAAAACGTTTGATTTTCTAATTGTGTTGTAGTCTCTACTACCTCAACAACACTTAGCACATTTGCAGTGTTGTCGTATGCTTAAGAGGTTTTTCCACCCATTTCTACTTATTAGGAATCTATACGAACCTAAACAAATATAATTTGTTTTAAAAACCTAAAATCTTTTCATGGAATTGATTATTTTTTTTTTTAAATACAAAAAATGTTTTTAATATTATTTAATTATATAAATGTATTTTGTCGTTCAGTAGGTAATTTCGTTTTTTTTAGTGCAATTCACACACGATTTTTTTTATTTTATAAGATATTTTATGAAATTATGTATATTCTGTTTTGATCTAATACCTCTTGCCATCTTTCGGGCAAGAGATTGATTCCTCTCATAAAAATTTTGATCCTGCTGGCAAAAAACTGGTTTAAGTGTTTTTGACATCCTGATTTGAGGTGAAAGTTTTAGTACGAAGGTGCCAAGTCTGGAGAATATGGTGGGTGTGGTAGCACATCCCATTCAAGCTGCAATAGCTTTTGGCGGATCATCAAACTTGTATGTGGTCTTGCATTATGTGGAACACTACACCTTTTCTATTGACCAATTCTGGTCTCTTTTCTTTGAATGCATCACGTAGTTTGTCCAGTTGATTGTAATAAACTTGAAAATTAATCGTTGTCTTGTCCAGCAAAAGCTCAAAATAAACGATCCCCTTGAAATCCTACCAAACGGACAACATAATCTTTTTTGGTGAATATCGGAATTCGAAGTGGTTTGCTCTGGTTCATCCTTTTTAGACCATGATCTCTTGCGCTTTACATTGTTGTAAACAAACCACTTTTCGTGACCGGTAACAATTCGCTTTAAAAATGCATCCTTTCTTTAACGTCTAATAAGCGTATCGCAGTCGACTTTAAGTCAATATGGATTTTGTATTTAATTTTAACTAGGTTTTTCGTTAGCTTTTGTAGTAATGATTTAATGTCTTTATTTACGTCGTGCTGTCCGCCAAAGAACAATATGATAATGCGAGCAAGCGACCAAATGTCGTGCTGATATGCTGCTTATGCTGCGCCCAACATACTCCGTTGAAATCCTGAATTTCAACAGATTCCTCCGTTGGCAGCAGACAGCTTGTTAATGGCCGGCTTTTCACAGTGAACTAGTATATATGGGTGTAGTACGTAGCGTCCGACTGCAACGTTCTTACTTGTTGATTGAGTAAAAGGGAGGTTAAGTCTTGACTAAACACAATATAGTATAAAAATTTTTTTGTTATTTATTTAAGTTTTTACTGCCATAATTTTTTTATACACTGAACCAATTGAAAATGGGATTTAAGGGTATAAGGGTTTTGCGATAATTATGTAACAGGCAGGCATGGCAGACCCCATATTATGTTCTCGTTTTTAAACCATAACTTAAGGACCATATAAAGTAAAGAAACCAAATTTACTACGCTTCTGCGATGAAAATACAGATAATAAACATTTCAGATTTCGGACACCTCCCCAATTATCCCCAAAAGTGAAAAAAACGTATTTCAAATATTGAGTTGAGGTATATACACATATAGATGTCAATATCGTGTACTGAAAATTTTTGAACAATATCTTTTACATCTTTTTGGCAAGAGTGCCCAAATTTTGAATTTAGCTTATTCATCTTTGGCGGACAGCACGATATTTTTTTTTGCTTGCTCGCAATTTATTAATATTTATCTTTGACGGACAGCACGACACCTTGGTCGCTTGCTCGCATTTGTTTAACTTATTGAGTTCTATATTATTACAGTGTATAGTATTTGCAATTGTTTTCTGGCTGCTCGCTCGACACTTTGGTCGCTTGCACACAGTGTGCAACATTACTCATTAATTCAAATTTTTAATTTACAAGCGCACGAAAAACATCGTTGACACATAGTGTTTAACCTAGCCATTAACACTTCCCTTCTTTTCTGTCTGCGATGTCCGGCCCACTGACAAAAGTTAGCTCAATAATTTACCCATAGCTCGCACGGCTAAAGATATATTTATTGCCAGACTTCAACAGCGCCACTTGGTCATTTGGCTGCCCCATTCTATTGCTCAGGCATTGAATTCACCCACAATGATAACTTTCCGTCCCCATGCATCAACTACAAGATCATCTAGGATAGATTCAAACTCGCTTAGTTGCATGCTAGGGCAATAAATCCACAGGGTGTCGCATCTGACGCGTACGAATCCGTTACGTTTGATAGTAAGGTCGTTGGGTTTCCGCCTATCCACAGGGTAGCTTTACCACCCCTGTGTGCAGAACATATCCTTTAGCAACTGGTCATACAGTGGAGCTGGTTGAGTATGGCAACATCGATGCTCATTTCCCAAACAGTCTCCTAGGAGGTTCTTAGCAGTATGCAGTGGTTACGATTTAGCTGTAGAAATCTCAACATGTCATTTCAGAAGGGCGTGGTCTCGGTTTTGTTCACCTTGGTTTTGTTCATCATAGGCAGCACCTGGGTGGCTTGGAATAGGTCCCGCTTTATGTCCCGTCTCTCCGGCACCTGAAGCAAGCACCTTTTAAGTCCTCGCCGCTTGTGCAGGTAACCGCTATGTGCTCAAAGTCCTGGCATTTTGAGCAGCATTTCGGCATGACCCATCCTATCCGAATCTTTCCCACTTAGGTTAGCTCTCTGGCTTTTGTCACTGGGAGCGTGAAAGTGTCTCTTCTGTTGACCACCAGAGGCTGGTCCGTCTTGACCACCAAACATGTGTGCATAAGAACAGCTATCCTGCTGAGTCCCTCGTCTTCTGGTGCCTCGGTTCCCTCAAGGGAGTTTTTCGCTGCTCTGGAGCAGAGTCCCTCGACATTTTGGGCGTATTACTGCAGCTTCCTAAGTCAGCCCTTTTTCGAGTCACGCAGATCGCCATTGGCTCAGCTCTTAGATGGCGAGATAGCGGGGGCGTTGTCTGCACTGAGCAGTTTCGCTGTATCGCTTTTGCAGAAACTCACCGCCGAGCTCGCAGGTTGACCAGTCTTGCCATCCTCATTGAGGCATTAATATGCCTTTGGCCGCCGAACAGAACGTTGCTCTTAGCGTGGCTATCAATGTTTTTGACTCGGCTCTCTCTTTCAGTAGGAGTGCTGGGTCGAAGTCTGCTGTTGTTGAGATGATATCATTAACGAAGAACGACGTGCAAACGCTTGAGTTCGTCCTCTATCCTATTTCCATACTTACGCTTAGTTGCGTTTAAAATTTTTATTTAATTATAAGCCTAGAAGTATGTTGTACTTTTGGGACTTAATGTATTCTCCAACTTATGGAAGTCTTTGCTAATTCAATTCACAATGCCTGACCCCAGTCTTCGGTCAGCTGGTTGTTCTGAGTTACCAACACTACTAACAGCTGTTAGAGTGAAAGCCACTGCCGTGTTGTAGTTATTTGGCGAGACAACCAAAGTTTCCAAATAATGCGGGAAAACCTGCAGGGAAAAAGAAAATTTGTACTTATAGTAGATCAATGAATTCATCATCATCATACTTCATCATTTAAGGTAGATTCATTTAAAGGAAAGGCATTTAATTCACGATTAATTCTGCAGGTTTGACTACGTGATGATGATGACGGCGATCACCACTTTTGCATTTACTTCGTTTTTGGGGTCCAACAAATGATTATTAAATATATTTCACCTTACTAACAAGTTTTTCTAATGGATCTGTTATTACTTTGAGATTCTTCTACACGTAAATCTAATTCAGCTTGTCCTAACTTACACTACATTTTTCTCTTGAGACCATTCCATAGTTTCGCATTGTTTAAAATATTTTTACCCATTGGTAGATACTGAAAACCAACTGTTTGTTGGCGAAATACAGAGTGCTCTGCGCACGAACTTTGATGAGCTGATAATGGCTCAATCATCGTTCTGTCAGAAATTAAAGTCCGAACAGCTCAAGTGCCATTTAGGTCCACATTCAACGAGTCGCTGCGGCCAGTTCCAGCACTGCCACCAGTAAGACTGCCGTTTAGTGGCGTTTTATCAATGATTGCAACGATTTTTATGTCATTTCAATCTCAAATAGAGAAGCTGCAGCACTTATGATCCTGTTTAGATGGTGCACGTTGGACACAATTCAGTCCTTTGAAATCTCTCACGATAACTATACCAAGGATATAGCGTTTATTGAAAAGACGATTTGATAACAGACGTTTAACATTTCAGGCAAACATAGTCAAGATCTTGGGGCTGCGGGAGGTAGAAAAGGATCGATCAGCAAGTTACGAGAGCTGTCTGGCAAATTTAATGTGCATATTTGTGAGCTCGGCAGCCTGGGTACCGCCGAGCAGAACTGCTTGAACTGCGTAAAGTTAGGCATCAACACTGTAGACACTGTAGCTCGAGCTGCTGCCGTGTTTGTGGAGCCAAGCATCATACGTCCCGCCACCTTACCGCCGCCCATCGCGATTGGCACCTCAATCAAATCCAGCCAATATCATTTTCAAAGACGCATAAAACGTCAAATCCTTCCGTAGCTAATGCTTTCGTCGCCCAAGAGCTCAATTCTGATGTTGTGTTCCTTGCCACCGCAATGGTTCTGGTCAGGAATTCTTCTGGCACCTTCATTCCATTTCGTGTCCTTCTGAATACAGGTTCTTAAATGCATCTATTACTAACAGATTTTCCAACCTGCTGCACGACAATTCAGACGCGGCTGGATATTCCAGGAGGCTACGATCGACGTCAGAATGTTGTTCTTCTATCAAATGACTTCAGAGCCGGATCCAGAGTCTGCCTGTGAAGATCAATCCTTGTCCGTGCTACGATTCTGGGAGGTTCAGAGCTGCAGTGAGTTCATTATAAAGGCCAGCAAGAAAGAGTTCGTAGACACTTTTCAGAACATCACCGACTACCAGTGGGATACTCGGTTCGATTGCCTGTCAGCCCAATTGTGAGCTGCTGGGAGAATCGTATCAACAGACACAGCGCAGATTTTGTCATTTGCAGCAAGCCGAAACGTTGCCAGATCTACGGCGCCAGTACTCGGCATTCTTCACATGTCACGCGGTCCAGCCGCCTCGTTTCAACGCTGCATACTTTCTTCCACATAATGCGAGTCTTAATGTCAGGCCCAGTCATTCAACCAAAATGATCCGTTATTTTCGCCGCATTGCGTTTTCAGTCGAATCTTGGACTCACTGAAGATATTTGCAATATGTATCGTTGCGTGAAGGTAGCCGAAGCTGACCTGCAATCCATACTATGGAGGGATACAATCGAAGCTGATTTGGAGGTATTTGAGCTTGATAGTGTATCGTATGGAACAAAGCCTGCTTCATTCTTGTCTGTACTCGCTATGCATCAGTTTGCTAACGACGACCCACTCGGACCTGATGTATTGCGTCAGGATTTTTAAGTCGACGACTTTATTTCTGGAAGGAGCTCAATTGAAGAAACAAGAAATGTAATGCAGCAATCGTCGTATAAATTGGCTCGTGGGAATTTCAAGCTTCGGAAGTGGTGCTCGAACCATCGTTGACGGCGTAGCAGATTTCAATGAGGATCTATTTCTAAAATTCAATGATGGTTTGCTGCCATTACAGCGACACTTGGTGTTGAATGGGATCCAGCATCTTAACAGCTTCTTCTACCTGGCCCTAACTCACATTCCAAGCCAGCAGGCGATCTCTATTAAGGATTTGACTACAGCGGCATTTTTATACCCTGAACTCATTGAAAATGGGAAATCAGGGAATAATGGTTTTGAAAAAAGTATGTAATAGGCAGAAGGAGGCGTGGCAGAGCCCACAAAGTATATATAGTTTTGATCAGGGCCACGAGCTGAGTCGATTACCCCTGTCTGAAATGAATTGAAATCAATGCTGAAGTTGTAATTAAAATCCGTTCAGTAACATAGGAGTATAAAAATAAAACAAAAATTTGTCAATCGGAAAAAGCTTGGCGGCAGCGAGCGCCAACATGTGGACTGCACATATTCCATACGCGTGCACACATACATCAAAATGCATGCATTCTTCTTTGAATTTTATTTCTCGACGCTGCTACTTTAGTTGCGTCTTTGTTACTAAGAACAATATGAAGAGTGTGGTGTAATGGTTAGAGGTGGCTGCTTGCAAGGGAGGAGTCGCAGGTACAATTCCCGGTGCTGTTAACACTTTTTGTTCAAAAACCAAATTTTTTTTTTACTGTTGCATTCATTTTTTTCTGTGTATGTAAAATGAAAACACGAACAAAGGTTCAGGGGATCTCGTAGTCGGGCAATCCCGACTAGAGTGTTTTACTGTTTAGGTATGCACTCGAGAGCCAAGTCAGATTTGGTCTGACAATGCCACTTTGTCAAACTGTCAGATGCTCAAAGTGCTGTAGTCGATTTCTGCCTGGCCTACTCTATCGACTGGACAGCTTCATACCTCCACGGTTCACTTGGGATTATGGGAAGCATCAGGCCGTACACTTCGTTCGCTCTGCCGAATTACCACTGCTGTCAATTTAGTTCTTACATATCATAATCCCCAGAAATTGATCCCTTCTCGTTTCTTGAATAGGTGGCCCTTCATCTTTTTCAGTGAGCTCTGATCATAACGAGCTAAACTTCCATCGATTGGATGGTTGGCAATGCGTGAACTTCTTCAAAGGGGGTCTCTGATTACGTTGGAATAGGAAGTATTTGACTCTTCTTCAACAGCGACAAATGCGAATTTTCAACGCTGCCAATCAACGACGTATTTTCATTAATGACAAATTGCCGCGCCATTGAAACTGTGATGGAGCTCAATCCCTGGAAGGTCGTCGCCCGAGTACCTGTCCCGAAACGGCCACTGGAGACAACTAGACGTCGGCCGAGCTGTCTTCGTTGTCAACGGAGACCTGTTGAAATTCAGGATTTCAACGGAGTATGTTGGGCGCAGCATACTCCGTTGAAATCCTGAATTTCAACAGATTCCTCCGTTGGCAGCAGACAGCTTGTTAATGGCCCGTCTAGTCTCTCCAGTGGCCGTTTTCAGGACAGGTACTCGGGCGACGGCATCCTTTCCAGAGATGAGCTCCATCACTCTTTCCAATGGCCATTTTAGCGGCGGCAGATGCTTGTCCTTAATGAAAAATACGTCGTTGATTGTCAGCCCAGGTTGAGAAGTTCGCCATTTCGATCGCTGTTGAAGAAGAGTCAAATACTTCCTATTCCAACGTAATCAGAAGACCTGCTGAAGAAAGCTCACGCATTGCCAACCATCCAATCGATGGAAGTTTAGCTTCGTTATGTCAGGCTCACTGAAAGAGCGAAGTAGGGCCACTATTCAAGAAACGAGAAGGGGTCAATTTCATGGGGGATTTTATGATATTGAGCTAAGGGCCTTAAATTAATGACAGCAGTGATGTGGCAGACTAGTGGGCGTAGTTCGGTAGAAGTGATACTTGGCGGTCTTCACTGATGCTTCCCATAATCAACCAAAGTAGGGGAACCGTGGGAGGTATGAAGCACCAGTCGATAGAGTAGGCCAGGCAGAAATCGACTACAGCACTTTGGTGAGCATCTGACAGTTTGACAAAGTGGCATTGTCAGACCAAATCTGACTTGGCTTTCCTCGAGTGCATATAAACAAGTAAAAACACTCTAGTCGGGATTGCCCGACTACGAGATCCCCTGAACCTTTGTTCGTGTTTGCATTTTTACATACACAGAAAAAAATGAATGCAACAGTAAAAAAAAAATTTGGTTTTGAACAAAAAGTGTTAACAGCACCGGGAATTGTACCTGCGACTCCTCCCTTGCAAGCAGCCACCTCTAACCATTACACCACACTCTTCATATTGTTCTTAGTAACAAAGACGCAACTAAAGTAGCAGCGTCGAGAAATAAAATTCAAAGAAGAATGCATGCATTTTGATGTATGTGTGCACGCGTATGGAATATGTGCAGTCCACACGTGTTGGCGCTCGCTGCCGCAAGCTTTTTCCGATTGACAAATTTTTGTTTTTATTTAATAACTCCTATGTTACTGAACGGATTTTAATTACAACTTCAGCATTGATTTCATTCATTTCAGACAGGGGTAAATCGACTCAGCTCGTGGCCCTGATCAAAACTATATATACTTTGTGGGCTCTGCCACGCCTCCTTCTGCCTATTACATACTTTTTCAAACCATTATTCCCTGATTTCCCATTTTCAATGAGTTCAGGGTATAAAAATGCCGCTGTAGTCAACTCCATAATAGAGATCGCCTGCTGGCTTGGAATGTGAGTGTAGGGCCAGGTAGAAGAGGAGCTGTTAAGATGCTGGATCCCATTCAACACCAAGTGTCGCTGTAATGGCAGCAAACCATCATTGAATTTTAGAAATAAGTCCTCATTGAAATCTGCTACGCCGTCAACGATGGTTCGAGCACCACTTCCGAAGCTTGAAATTCCCACGAGCCAATTTATACGACGATTGCTGCATTACATTTCTTGTTTCTTCAATTGAGCTCCTTCCAGAAATAAAGTCGTCGACATAAAAATCCTGACGAATACATCAGGTCCGAGTGGGTGTGTTAGAAACTGATGCATAGGAGTACAGACAAGAATGAAGCAGGCTTTGTTCCATAGATACACTATCAAGCTAAATACCTCCAAATCAGCTTCGATTGTATCCTCCATAGTATGGATTGCAGGTCAGCTTCGGCTACCTTCACGCAACGATACATATTGCAAATATCTTCAGTGAGTCCAAGATTCGACCGAAAACGCAATGCGGCAATAACGGATCATTTTTGGTTGAATGACTGGGCCTGCCATTAAGACTTCATAACGCATTATGTGGAAGAAAGTACCTGCAGCGTTGAAACGAGGCGGCTGGACCGCGTGACATGTGAAGAATGCCGAGTACTGGCGCCGTAGATCTGGCGAACGTTTCAGCTTGCGCTGCAAATGACAAAATCTGCGCTGTGTCTGTTGATACGATTCTCCCAGCAGCTCACAATTGGGCTTGACAGGCAATCGAACCGAGTATTGCCCACTGGGTAGTCGATTGACGTTCTTTAAAAAGGGTGTCTCACAGTCTAACTCTTTCTTGCTGGCCTTTATAATGAACTCACTGCAGCTCTGAACCTCCCAGAATCGTCGCACGAGACAAGTACGTTGATCTTCACAGGCAGACTCTGGATCCGGCTCTGAAGTCACACTTGATGAAGAACAGCATTCTGACGTCGATCGTCGCCTCCTGGGAGACAACCCAACCAAGCCGCGTCTTTTGAATTGTCGTGCAGCAGGTTGGAAAATCTGTTAGTAATAGATGCATTTAAGAACCTGTATTCAGAAGGACACGAAATGGAATGAAGGTGCCAGAAGAATTCCTGACCAGAACCATTGCGGTGGCAAGGAACACAACATCAGAATTGAGCTCTTGGGCGACGAAAGCATTAGCTACGGAAGGATTTGACGTTTTATGCGTCTTTGAAAATGATATTGGCTGATTTGATTGAGGTGCCAATCGCGATGGGCTTGAGCGGTTAAGGTGGAGGGACGTATGATGCTTGGCTCCACAAACACGGCAGCAGCTCGAGCTACAGTGTCTACAGTGTTGATGCCCTAACTTTACGCAGTTCAAGCAGTTCTGCTCGGCGGTACCCAGGCTGCCGAGCTCACAAATATGCACATTAAATTTGCCAGACAGCTCTCGTAACTTGCTGATCGATCCATTTTCTACCTCCCGCAGCCCCAAGATCTTGACTATGTTTGCCTGAAATGTTAAACGTCTGTTATCAAATCGTCTTTTCAATAAATGTATATCCTTGGTATAGTTATCGTGAGAGATTTCAAAGGACTGAATTGTGTCCAACGCTGCACCATCTAAACAGGATCGTAAGTGCTGCAGCTTCTCTATGCTATTGAGGTCGAAATGACATAAAAATCGTTGCAATCATTGAATAAAACGCCACTAAACGTAGGCAGTCTTACTGGTGGCAGTGCTGGAACTGGCCGCAGCTTAGACTCGTTGAATGTGGACCTAAATGGCACTTGAGCTGTTCGGACTTTAATTTCTGACAGAACTGATGATTGAGCCATTATCAGCTCATCAAAGTTCGTGCGCAGAGCACTCTGTATTTCGCCAACAAACAGTTGGTTTTCAGTATCTACCAATGGGTAAAAATATTTTAAACAATCTAGCGAAAACTATGGAATGGTCTCAAGAGAAAATTGTAGAGCATTAAGTTAGGACAAGCTGAATTAGATTTACGTGTAGAAGAATCTCTAAAGTAATAACAGATCCATTAGAAAAGCTTGTTAGTAAGAGTGAAATATATTTAATAATCATTTGTTAGGCCCCAAAAACGAAGTAAATGCAAAGTGGTGATCGCCGTCATCATCATCAAGTACGCTCAAACCTGAAATTAATCGTGAATTAAATGCCTTTCCTTTTAATGAATCTACCTTAAATGATGAAGATGATGATGATGATGAATTCATTGATCCTACTATAAGTACAAATTTTCTTTTTCCCTGCAGGTTTTTTCCCGCATTGTTGGGAAACTTTGGTTGTCTCGCCAAATAACACAATACAGCAGTTGCTTTCACTCTAACAGCTGTTAGTAGTGTTGGTAACTTCAGAACACAACCAGCTGACCGAAGACTGGGGTCAGGCATTGTGAATTGAATTAGCAAAGACTCACGCCAATAAGTTGGAGAATACATTAAGTCCCAAAAGTATAACATACTTCTAGGCTTATAATTAAATAAAAATTTTAAACGCAACTAAGCGTAAGTATGGAAGCCAGAATAGAGGACGAACTCCAAGCGTTTGCACGTCGTTCTTCGTTAATGATATCATCTCAACAACAGCAGACTTCGACCCAGCACTCCTACTGAAGAGAGAGCCGAGTCAAAAACATTGATAGCCACGCTAAGGGCTTAACGGCTCTGTTCGGCGGCCAAAGGCGTATTAATGCCTCAATGAGGGAGGAAATGGCAAGACTGGTCAACCTGCAAGGCTCGGCGGTGAGTTTCTGCAAAAGCGATACAAGAAACTGCTCAGTGCAGACAACGCCCCCGCTATCTCGCCATCTAAGAGCTGAGCCAATGGCGATCTTGCTGGCTCGAAAAAAAGGGCTGACTTAGGAAGCTGCAGTAATACGCCCAAAATGTCGAGGGACTCTGCTCCAGAGCAGCGAAAAACTCCCTTGAGGGAACCGAGGCACCAGAAGACGAGGGACTCAGCAGGATAGCTGTTCTTATGCACACATGTTTAGTGGTCAAGACGGACCAGCTTTTGGTGGTCAACAGAAAGACACTTTCACGCTCCCAGTGACAAAAGCCAGAGAGCTAACCTAAGTGGGAAAGATTCGGATAGGATGGGTCGTACCGAAATGCTGCTCAAAATGCCAGGACTTTGAGCACATAGCGGTTACCTGCACAAGCGGCGAGGACTTAAAAGGTGCTTGCTTCAGGTGCGGAGAGACGGGACATAAAGCAAGGACCTATTCCAAGCCACCCAGGTGCTGCCTATGATGAACAAAACCAAGGTGAACAAAACCGAGACCACGCCCTTCTGAAATGACATGTTGAGATTTCTACAGCTAAATCGTAACCACTGCATAGCTGCTCAAGACCTCCTAGAGCAGACTGTTTGGGGAAATGAGCATCGATGTTGCCATACTCAACCAGCTCCACTGTATGACCAGTTGCTAAAGGATATGTTCTGCACACAGGGGTGGTAAAGCTACCCTGTGGATAGGCGGAAACCCAACGACCTTACTATCAAACGTAACGGATTCGTACGCGTCAGATACGACACCCTGTGGATTTATTGCCCTAGCATGCAACTAAGCGAGTTTGAATCTATCCTAGATGATCTTGTAGTTGATGCATGGGGACGGAAAGTTATCATTGTGGGTGAATTCAATGCCTGAGCAATAGAATGGGGCAGCCAAATGACCAAGTGCGGCGCTGTTGAAGTCTGGCAATAAATATATCTTTAGCCGTGCGAGCTATGGGTAAATTATTGAGCTAACTTTTGTCAGTGGGCCGGACATCGCAGACAGAAAAGAAGGGAAGTGTTAATGGCTAGGTTAAACACTATGTGTCAACGATGTTTTTCGTGCGCTTTGTAAATTAAAAATTTGAATTAATGAGTAATGTTAACACTGTGTGCAAGCGACCAAAGTGTCGAGCGAGCAGCCAGAAAACAATTGCAAATACTATACACTGTAATAATATAGAACTCAATAAGTTAAACAAATGCGAGCAAGCGACCAAGGTGTCGTGCTGTCCGTCAAAGATAAATATTAATAAATTGCGAGCAAGCAAAAAAATATCGTGCTGTCCGCCAAAGATGAATAAGCTAAATTCAAAATTTGGGCACTCTTGCCAAAAAGATGTAAAAGATATTGTTCAAAAATTTTCAGTACACGATATTGACATCTATATGTGTATATACCTCAACTCAATATTTGAAATACGTTTTTTCACTTTTGGGGATAATTGGGGGAGGTGTCCGAAATCTGAAATGTTTATTATCTGTATTTTCATCGCAGAAGCGTAGTAAATTTGGTTTCTTTACTTTATATGGTCCTTAAGTTATGGTTTAAAAACGAGAACATAATATGGGGTCTGCCATGCCTGCCTGTTACATAATTATCGCAAAACCCTTATACCCTTAAATCCCATTTTCAATTGGTTCAGTGTATAAAAAATTATGTGCAGTAAAAACTTAAATAAATAACAAAAAATTTTTATACTATATTGTGTTTAGTCAAGACTTAACCTCCCTTTACTCAATCAACAAGTAAGAACGTTGCAGTCGGACGCTACGTACTACACCCATATATACTAGTTCACTGTGAAAAGCCGGCCTAATTTTATCAAATATTATTAGTAGAGGGGATCAACAGTAATCTAACTGCGAAATTTGGAAGAGAAGAATGTGAAAGACATACACTGCCATTCACTTGAATAGGGACAATTTGAATATTTTCCGTTGTGTATTTCTCTTAATCTACTGTTGCTATTGCCATGCAATTTTCTGTTTAATGACAAATAGAGTATTGACAAGTTATGGAGAAAAACTGAGATCTCAAAAATTTACCGTTATCATTTATTTTCAATTTTTCTGTGAGCATTCTTAAAATGGTGTAATTTTTTTCATGCACTTAAATAGGGACAAAAAAAAAAGATTTCATCACTCTGAGTAAAATTCCAAGCCATACAATTTATTTTCAGTTTACGCATAAACGTTTTAAGTATAAAAAAAATACTATGCACCGCGGAAAAGCAGTAACTGATATCGAAAAAGGCAAAATAATTGCTTTTAACAAGTGTCACCTAATGTAAAAAAAAAGTGTTGTATGCAGTTTTTTTAAAAAGCCATCAAATTATGGGAATAATATAAAATACTCCACTAAAAATGCTATTTTACATTCTGTTAATTTTCCAAAAATCATTAAAAACTACAATAAAATGCAAGTGTCGGTACTGTACGGTGAGTTTAACAGCTGAAGATCTATAAAAACAAGAAATTAAAAAAAACATCATTTAATAACCACCGTAAAGATTCTCGTCAAGAGAAATGTTCTATAATATGAGATGGCACCCCATTCTATAACACCTTTCTTACGGTTATAGTGACAGGACAGAAAGTGTTTTTCTGTTCGAAAAACATAGGAGTAATACGAGTTACCATAAAAGAAACTTGGATTGACCAAGTTGACGCGATTTTCATCTGAAAACAACACGGTATGCCATTCCTTCTACCACACCATGCTATCATCATATGATCTCGAGCAAAGACTTGACAGATTATCCAAGTGGACGGAGATAATGCCACTGCAAAGACTAACACAGCGACGCTGCAGAAAGTATTTCTTCTATTTAGTGTGTTCTTAAGCGCAACAGCGGCCAGAGCGTAGCGCCATCTGGTTTTAATTTGGTGCGTGTGTAATTTGACCTATACGTGTGCACACATGCATTTACACGAAATAGACTCGCGTTGTATCAGAGAATAGCGATGTCCGATTTCACCTAAGGATAACTAGAATTTGTGGCTAACATATTATTCATTAGAAATTTTTATACCCTGAACCCATTGAAAATGGGAAATCAGGGTATAATGGATTTGCAAAAAGTATGTAACAGGAGGCGTGGCAGACCCCAAAAAGTATATATATCCTTGAGCATGAGAGCTAGAGACTTGAATTTTCCACATACAGCGCGCATGTCAAGTTTGTCTTAGATATTCGATAACCTTTTTTTGTTTCACTGATATCGAATGAAAACGTTATCAAGATTCAGTTTTTGGACCATATCTCTTACATCTTTTTAGCTACAGTCATTAAAGTTTGCATGTAACTTCTTGTAAATAAAACACTTAGTTTTATTTATATTTTTGATGCCGGCTCCATATTTTACTAAATCAATTTGTAAAAAAAAAATTATTAAAGCCAGACTAATTTTTTTTTTTTTAATTTTTTAAATAAAACCAAAGCATTCAATGCTGAAAATGTTAATAAAATCTGTTAAGTAAGATAAAAGTTATTAAAAAAAATATTTTGTCAATCAACAAAAGCACTCGGCAGCGAGCGCCAATACATGTGTAGTGCACACTGTGCACACAGTCTATACGTGTGCACACATACATTCTAATGTGAGCATTGTCCTTTGAATTTTATTTGTTAAATCGCAATTTCAGTTTAATTGTAATTCTCCCCGCTGCTACTTTAGTAACGTTTTTGTCTCTGAGAATAATATGAAGGGTGTGGTGTTATGGTTAGAGATGGCGGCTTGCAAGCGAGGAGTCGCAAGTTCAATTCCCGATGATGTCCAAATTTTTTGCTCAAAAACATTTTTTTATTGTTGAATTCATATCTTTCAGTATGTATGTAAAAATGCAAATTCGAACAAAGGTTCAGGGGATCTCGTAGTCGGGCAGTCCCTGACTAGAATGCTTTTACTTGTTTTATGTTACTCTGAGCAGCTGAGCCCCATAGGGGAATCTTACATCTAAAGGTTGTGCCTATTATAGCTTCATTAATAGTCACTTTGCTGCTGAGTAACAGTATGCTCGGGGCACTTAGCATCCACTTAGCATCTTGATTATGTGCGCCTTGATAGACAGCCTTCTATCAAGGGTGACGCCAAGATATTTAATCTTTGAAGCGCGAGGTACTGGAGATCCCAGTGTCACCTCAGGACAGTCTCCTCTTCTTGTTTCAAAGGTAGCCTCCCGGTATCCCAGGTGTGTCAGTACTCGACCAAGTAAGATTCTTTCAAACACTTTGGAGAGTAGTGACAGCAGGCAAATTGGCCTATACGAGCCAATTTCTCCCACGACTTTGCCGGTCTTTGGAATCATCACAATCACAGCACGTTTCCAGCAAATGGGAAAATGTCGGATGCGAAACATGGCGTTACACAGGACTACAAAATACTTCAGTGTTGATTCTGGTAGCCCTCGAAGAACTTTTCCATCTTTTAGAAAGTGTCTAGAAGCTTTTTTCTCCTTGAACCGCCTGATTTGTTCCACAACCTCTGCTTTTGTGCAGGTTCTCATCCCTTCTAATCCAGGGAGACGGGAGAGGACGATGTCTTCAGTTTCTTCGCTGTCGTCATTTTAGTGTCATTTTCAGTGATCCGATATCAGTGAAACAGAAAGTTATCGAATATCAAAAACAAACTCGATATGCGCGCTGTATACATGGACCTTCGTGCAAAATTTGAAGTCTGTAGCTCTTAAAGGTTCTGAGATCGACGCGTTCATACATACGTTCATACATCCAAAACCATTATACCGTGATTTCCCATTTTCAATGGGTTCAGAGTATAAAAAACGAACATTCATATTGATTACCTTAACCATACTGACAGCATTAAATTTACTGTTGAAAATGTATCTGTTTTATAAAAAGACACTAAGAAAAGGTACATTAGCCGAGCTAATGACCTTAATAAAATATAGTTTTTAAAAGAAAAGCTAATATGATTGACCAAATAGATACATTTAACAATATTATATAATCCAAATCCAAATTTTGTCTTGTATTCAATACAAATTCTGCGTCAATATAGAGAAAACGAATATATTGTGACATTTAATACAGAATCAAGTCCTTTAATAATTTTCTAACAACAGAAGCAAAAGGCAAGATTTTCAGTACTTTAGATTATGTAGAGGTAAAAGTCCAAAATGAAAATCATCCTATACTTGGATATGCAACAATACTTCAGGTGCGACTGCATCGATAACATACTCCGTAATAGAATGGAATGGGGTATATTAGCGAAAAAGATTAATGACTCTAAAGAACGCTTTGAGAAGTCATACAAATGTATCAATAAAGATACTTAATAAAAACAGATACGCTAATACACCACGTGAAAAATTTAGTAGTTCAGTATAATCAATTTACACAAGTTATAATTTCTTATGAAAATAACCTAACTAGTGAACACCAAAAACAATGCACAAAATTAGTTCAATCGTTAAATACAATATTGAAAAGCATTGGTACTAGACCTACCTTCATTGGCTCATTTTGATGAAAGCCAATTAGATGAGTTAAACCGAGTTAAACCAATAATAGACAATGAATTCGAAACTGATTCAAAAATAACGGAAGAAATACAAGTACCATACAAAATGGATCATGTTACCAAAGACCGGGAATATGTGAGGCAAGTTTCAGCTTCAATACCAGAGTTTGATGGTAGTAAACTGTCTCTTCAACGCTTTCTAACAGCTTTGAAAATATCTGATTGAATAAAAGGAGATCAAGAAGATTTAGCCGTTGAAGTTATTAAATCAAAGATAACTGGCACAATCCTGTACAAATTCCAAAACAAGACTTCCAAGAAATAATAAGAAAGTTTAAAGCTAATGTCAAAGGAGAATCCTCTGATGTTATAAAAGCTAAATTATTGAACCTAAAACAGAAAGGTAAAACATCATCTCCATATACCATTGATATTGAAAACTAGCGCAACCAGCTCGAAGCAGCCTATATTGATAAAGGCCTAGACCCGGACAATGCAGATATATTTTCGACCACAGAGTCCATAGCAGCCATGACTGACAATTGTGAACATGAAAAGCAGCGTGTTATACTGGAAGCCGGTAATTTCAGTAATTTCAATGATACAAAGGGTAAATATATCCATTGCAGCACAGAAATAACTGGAAACGCAATAATAATCGAGGAAACCAAAGAGGTTATAATTACCGTGGTAACCAATGAGGTAGCCGAAATGGTCGTGGTTATAACAATAACAACAACAATAACCGTTCCCATAATAGAGGAAATAGTAATGGTCGTGATAACAACCGAGGAAGGAATGACTCCAACCGAGGTAATTACAACAACCAAGGCAACAATAATGTCAAAATTACCCAAAGTAACTCGGCAAACGGCCAAAGACATTTAGATACTCTGAATTAGAAAATATCAACAAAGTACACACGATAAATCCAAGTCTCATATGTTTGTTTCATTCAAATATGTAGCAACTGATACGAAGCATATATTTTTGCTTGATACAGGTGCAAATATTTCCATAATTAAAGGAAACTCAGAAAGCTTTACAGACATTTACTGTTTATAGTACTGTTATAAGTACCCAAGTTCAAATGAAAAGAAATGGAGACTAGTTATAGACTATCGCCAAGTTCATAAAAAACTGTCCGACAAACTTGATTAACGAATAGGCAATATTTTAGATCTAGGAAAAGCAAAATATTTTTCGTTCCTTAACTTAATATCAAATTGAATTAGAAAAAAGTTCAAGAAATTTAACGTTATTTTCAACGAGCAATGGCTTATATCGTTTCATGTGACTTCCATTTGGTTTTAAAATATCACCAAATTCATTTCAGACGATGATGACAATAGCATTCTCAGGACTAGATCGTTCACAAGCATTTTTTTACATGGACGATTTAATCGTTATTAGATCTTCAGAAAATCACATGACTAAAAACTTAATAAATGTGTTTCAAGTTTGCAGAAAAAACAATCTGAAAATACATCCAGAAAAACTCTCATATCTCACAAATGCTTATTGATCACAAACGCAAACTCTGGACAATGCTTTTAAGCCCCACGTATATGAAGATCGTTTGTTAAATCACGAAGTATGAAAAAAAGTAGTGTCCCTGCATATAAAAAATCATACATGTTTTTTGAAACACGGAAGAAAAATTAAAGCAAGAATTGATGTTAGCGATCTGTACACCAATGGAACCCTTGAGCTAGGTCAGTTCTTAAAATGGCTTGAAATGCAAGCCGGTATACTTAAGATCACCCAACTCAAAGAGGCACCGAGCGAAAAGATCTTTGAATTCATTTCAATCGAATCTTTAAAAAATGTGGGCAATAAAATATTGACCAATATTAAAAAAAGCCGTTTATATACCGTGACGATCCCATACAAGGAGGTCAAAAAGATATTATTGGAAAAAAATACATGTCATATAAAGGAATACATAAATAAATGTCCTAAATGCCTTACATCAAAAATAACAACACATATAAAGACAAAACCTATTAGGATGTTTGGATACAATATTTCACTTAATGTTTCAACACGACACCCTCTGTCACGCATGTTTCTTGTCCACACGAACTAGTCTTTGGTAGACTACCAAGACAGTTCATAGATTTTAATAAGCTTGACAAAATAGATCCCTTATATAGTCGATTACGCTAAGGAAATAAAATTTATTCTAGAAATACTATACAAAAGAGCGAGAATAACGCTGGAAAATCATATTGCTAAAAACAAGAAATGTTACGATAAAGAAGCAGCA
Organism: Drosophila gaucha; assembly: GCA_035045545.1. Classification (NCBI taxonomy): domain Eukaryota; kingdom Metazoa; phylum Arthropoda; class Insecta; order Diptera; family Drosophilidae; genus Drosophila; species Drosophila gaucha. Next base: position 55,079 of record JAWNOY010000226.1, read on the forward strand.
TACATAAACACAGAAATAGAAGATAGAGTACAATTAAAAAATTAAGTAGGATATAAATTAGAGTCTACTTATTGGTTACCAGAATAAAGCTTAAAATCATTGTTCAAAAACCACAGAAAAAAGTATACGTATCTGTATATTCATTCAATGCAAAAACTGTCATAAAAATAAGTATAGATAATAGATGTAAGCTAAATTGTTAAAAACACCTAGTCTTGCAGACTCGACTAGTGCGTTCCTACTAGTTTCGAAAACTTTTTGTAGATTATGTTGACATCCTAATAATATTGTCCTTCTTTTATAGACGTTTTCTAATTTGAACTTAGCTTCTTTAGCGTAATCTTCTATATTATATATAAGTTCTATGCTGGTTATACTATTGTTTACCAAATGCGAGTTTTTTGACTTAATTCAACGATAGCTAGTGTCTGGTAATGGTGTGCAGTAGATGTTAGGTTATAAATTTTTAGATATTTGCACAAGTCATTAAAAATGGTTTTGGTATACCCTTGCAAAAAGTATACATTAATTTTGGTCAGAAATTTGCAACTACAGTCTAAAGCTACAAAACTGAAATGTACTAACTGACTCGATATGCGCGGTGGACCTTCGTGCAAAATTTCAAGTATCTAGCTCTTATACAATAGGTTCTGAGATCGACGCGTTCATACATATGGGCTGACAGACGGACAGACGGCCACATCGACTCAGCTCGTCGCCCTGATCAAGTATATATACTTAGTGGGTTCTGCCACGCCTCCTTCTGCCTGTTACATAGTTTTTAGAAACCATAATACCATAATTTATTTTTCAATGACAAGGCGCATAAGTGTTATATTGTTTGTTAGTTTTGCTATTATCGGCGTGAGGCCTCTCACGTACATTTAAGATATTTCTCTCCATACTGTTCACTTCCGAAGTCTAAGACCTAAAGATCTTAAAAACGCTTTATTCGCAACTGTAAGAGCTTTCCTAGGCGATGATGATGATGATCTGCTCACTTCAGCGCTTCCAATCGATCTGTCTGCTTTTATTGAATTCCAAGCGTTTTTGTTAATAATTAATTAATTAAAGTGTAACGTTCTATCCACGCAAATTAAAAATATTCTGTTACCCTATGCCTATTATATAAAATGCTAATTCGACCCAAGACTTAATAAAATAACTATGCATACAGCGAAAGAAAATGTCAGCATACAATATAAAATGCTCATTCGAACGACAAGACTTAATAAATTTGCATTACACACAGCGAAAGGAAATGTCAGAATACATTTTATAAATTCATTAATCTAAATAGCATAGTGACATTAGTGATGAGTCCGGCAGAAGAGAAAATCTTTACAGATACAATATAAAATGCTCATTCGACGAAAGACTTAATAAATTTGCATTGCACACAGCGAAAGAAAATGTCAGCATACATTTTATAAATTCATTACAGATGCAGTTAATTGTCCTATTTGTAATAAGCCTTTACTAAGCGACAGAGTTAAAGATCATTGTCATTTGAATGGGTCTTTCAGACGAGCAGCACACAATGGGTGCAATCTTAATTATAAAGTACTCATTTTTATACCCATTTTCTTCCATAAATTCTCGCGATATGATGCACACGTACTTCTGCGAGAATACTCTAAATTACTGGACGACATTAAAGTTGTCCCTCTTAGTAAGGAACTTTACGTTTCTGTATCGAAATTTATATATAACTCAGCGAGAATAGAATTACGATTTCCCGATTAATTTCATTTTAAGCCCGCAAGTCTAGATACTTTGAGCTGCAATTTAAATTAAAAGATTGCAACACCAAAAGGTCCCCCAGAGACGGCAGCAGAGAACAAACGAAGGGCCAAGAAATTTAGCAATGATCGCCGCAGAGAACCGCCGCAAGAGAACAATTTCAAAGACATCGAAAGCAAGGCCAGCGACGCGCATGAATACCAAGCACAGTTTAATTTTTTTTAAATTTAGGACGATTTAAAAAAGACCATGCAGAGAATTGAAAACGGTACAGAAGCTATTTAAGAAAACATTTTGTCAATTGGCAAAATCGGCGCGCGTACTTGTGTATGCATGTGTATATGTGTGCGTGTGTATGTGCGCGTACATATATATAGATAAGAGATATAAGCTAGGTTGTTTAAAACATCACCTCGGAATCGGTTCAGGGGATCATGTCGTCGGGCAGACCCGACTAGAGCGTTCTTACTTGTTAACTATATAGTTAATGGATTATATATAAAAACGGAATATAGAATTTAATTTATATGGATACAAGGCATAACAAGAACTAAAAGAAAAGTTAAATATTTATGAGAGCAAGTGTATCAGTGAGAGTAAAAGCAAGCAGTACCGTGGTGGCTCCAAAACATACCAAATGCAAAAGTTACTCGTTGCTTTAATTGTGGCTCAGCTGACCATATGAGAAAAGTTTGTAAGGCTGATACAAAGTGTTTTAAATGTGATGGCGTGGGACGCATTTCCAAGAACTGTCCACAATCAACACAAAATGTCAATGTCCAGAAAAGTGGCATGCAAAGTCTATAAAAAATAGCTAATATTACCCTGGGGAAATGCTATCTGATATTACGAGGTCTGGGTAAAAGCAAGACACTGCCGCTGGGAACGTTTGTTGGACTTATAGACGTCGATGAATGTGAAACTCTGCACAAACTCGTAGTGGTTCCTGATGACAACATAGAGAATGATGGTCTGCTAAGAATCGATTTTGTGTCGAAATTTTGTTTGAGGTTCGACAAAGAAGAGTTCACGTTCTCAAAGGTCTTTGAGCGACCAGACAATGCAATATTTGCAATATTCGCATAGTATATAAATAATGCGAACTTCTAAAACGTAGTATGAGTGAAGAAAATGAAGACGACAGGGTGGTTTTACGCGATGGACTTCTGCGAAAGACGCCGCAACGAACGAGAAGGAAGAAGAAATGAGCGAAATACAAGAAGAAAATAATAGAGGCATGCAACTGCTGAAATTGCATCAAGACAGCCAACATTAAATCCTAAAATCGTGCCGGCTTTTGATGAAGTTAATATGCTAGTCGAGCATTTAATAATTTTGATCAAAATGCAGACGCATATGTGCTAAACGAAAAGCAGAGATATGATGAAGTTCGTGGTCTAAATATTCAATTGCAAACTCAAGATTCCACCTTCTTAATTCTCAATGATTTAGTTCGATGCAAAAGTCAATTTTTTCGAGACCCTAAACCTAAACTCGAAGCGTAAATCTTCTTGTTTACCATCCACATTTCCCTATGGTTTGGGTTAGCAACGATTCTGATGCATTCTGCCGTTAACCCATATATTATTTCTCCTATTTCTATTTTCCCAATTGTCGTTTGCATGCTGATTGCTGCTACTTGCAGTTTGGCGTTAGATAAATGTTGCAATGACGCGTGAACAAGCGCCGAGCAAACGAATATTGACGATCCGCCAAAACTGTTCGCTCCTACCCCATTAGCTTAATAGTGGTCGTTGCAATTGATTTTAATATTTGTGCACTCTCGAGTTTCTGCTACTAGCATAACGTCTATTCTCTTTGAGGAAATGAAAGCAGCCAACTCATGAAGAGCACTTATTTTGTGGTCAGCTATGTGATAAGGGCCATTATGCTGGCCTTTATATTCGAGTGCTGTGTCTTTGTGGCATACAATGCCACAATGGGTTCAGGGTATAAAAAATTTATGTTACCAATTAAGATTTAATGTAAAACTGAGCGACGATTTCGTTGACGGGTTATAGAGTATGATCCGTAAAGCCATACGAAACATTAGCCAAGAAAGATCCCTGTGTTGATTGAGTAGGGAAATACCAAAAAAAATATACAACTAAAAATATATATAGTTGAATAATAAAGGAAAATTTTTTTATTTAAAAAAAAAGCAGATCAATTTCATGAATATATTTTAAATTTTTAATACAAATTATATTTGTTTAGATTCGTATAGATTCCTAATAGTAGAAATGGGTGGTAAAACCTCTAAAGCATGCGACAACACTACAAATTAAAAAATCGAATCATTTTGATTACGTTAACCATATTGACAGCATTAAATTTATTATTGAAAATGTATCTGTTATATAAAAAGACACTAAGAAAAGGTACATTAGCCGAGCTAGTGACCTTGATAAAATATAGTTTTTAAAAAAAAAACTAACATGAATGACCAAATAGATACATTTTACAATATTATATAATCCAAATCCAAATTTTGTCTTGTATTCAATACAAATTCTGCGTCAATATAGAGAAAACGAATATATTGTGACATTTAATACAGAATCAAGTCCTTTAATAATTTTCTAACAAAAGAAGCAAAAGGCAAGGTTTTCAGTACTTTACATTATGTAGAGGTAAAAGTCCAAAATGAAAATCATCCTATACTTGGATATGCAACAATACTTCAGGTGCGACTGCATCGATAACATACTCCGTAATAGAATGGAATGGGGTATATTAGCGAAAAAGATTAATGACTCCAAAGAACGCTTTGAGAAGTCATACAAATGTATCAATAAAGATACTTAATAAAAACAGATACGCTAATACACCACGTGAAAAATTTAGTAGTTCAGTATAATCAATTTACACAAGTTATAATTTCTTATGAAAATAACCTAACTAGTGAACACCAAAAACAATGCACAAAATTAGTTCAATCGTTAAATACAATATTGAAAAGCATTGAAATAGTACCGAGACCTACCTTCATTGGCTCATTTTGATGAAAGCCAATTAGATGAGTTAAACCGAGTTAAACCAATAATAGACAATGAATTCGAAACTGATTCAAAAATAACGGAAGAAATACAAGTACCATACAAAATGGATCATGTTACCAAAGACCGGGAATATGTGAGGCAAGTTTCAGCTTCAATACCAGAGTTTGATGGTAGTAAACTGTCTCTTCAACGCTTTCTTACAGCTTGAAAATATCTGATTGAATAAAAGGAGATCAAGAAGATTTAGCCGTTGAAGTTATTAAATCAAAGATAACTGGCACAATCCTGTACAAATTCCAAAACAAGACTTCCAAGAAATAATAAGAAAGTTTTAAAGCTAATGTCAAAGGAGAATCCTCTGATGTTATAAAAGCTAAATTATTGAACCTAAAACAGAAAGGTAAAACATCATCTCCATATACTACTGATATTAAAAACTAGCGCAAGCAGCTCGAAGCAGCCTATATTGATAAAGGCCTAGACCCGGACAATGCAGATATATTTTCGACCACAGAGTCCATAGCAGCCATGACTGACAATTGTGAACATGAAAAGCAGCGTGTTATACTGGAAGCCGGTAATTTCAGTAATTTCAATGATGCAAAGGGTAAATATATCCATTGCAGCACAGAAATAACTGGAAACGCAATAATAATCGAGGAAACCAAAGAGGTTATAATTACTGTTGTAACCAATGAGGTAACCGAAATGGTCGTGGTTATAACAATAACAACAACAATAACCGTTCCCATAATAGAGGAAATAGTAATGGTCGTGGTAACAACCGAGGAAGGAATAACTCCAACCGAGGTAATTACAACAACCAAGGCAACAATAATGTCAATTACCCAAAGTAACTCGGAAAATGGCCAAAGACATTTAGATACTCTGAATTAGAACATATCAACAAAGTACACACGATAAATCCAAGTCTCATATGTTTGTTTCATTCAAATATGTAGCAACTGATTCGAAGCATATATTTTTGCTTGATACAGGTGCAAATATTTCCATAATTAAAGGAAACTCAGAAAGCTTTACAGACATTTACTGTTTATAGTACTGTTATAAGTACCCAAGTTCAAATGAAAAGAAATGGAGACTAGTTACAGACTATCGCCAAGTTCATTAAAAACTGTCCGACAAAACTTGATTAACGAATAGGCAATATTTTAGATCTAGGAAAAGCAAAATATTTTTCGTGCCTTAACTTAATATCAAATTGAATTAGAAAAAAGTTCAAGAAATTTAACGTTATTTTCAACGAGCAATGGCTTATATCGTTTCATGTGACTTCCTTTTGGTTTGAAAATATCACCAAATTCATTTCAGACGATGATGACAATAGCATTCTCAGGACTAGATCCTTCACAAGCATTTTTTTACATGGACGATTTAATCGTTATTAGATCTTCAGAAAAATTACATGACTAAAAACTTAATAAATGTGTCTCAACTTTGCAGAAAAAACAATCTGAAAATACATCCAGAAAAACTCTCATATCTCACAAATGCTTATTGATCACAAATGCACAGATAAAGGAATACTACCAGATGACAAGAAATATGATGTCATAATGAGCTACCCAGTCCCACAAGATGAGGACAGCGCAAGACGTTTAATACATTTTGCAATTTTTATAGACGCTTTATAAAATACTTCGCCGCGCATACGGCATACAACAAGATTATGTAAAAAGAATGTTCCATTTGAATGGACAAATGAATGCCAAAATGCGTTCCAATACCTTAAAAAAGCTCATTGAACCAACCCTGTTACAATTAAAAAATTAAATGCGCAGAAAATGTACAAGTTGATTTGCCTACGCAAACTCTGGACAATGCTTTTAAGCCCCACGTATATGAAGTCGTTTGTAATCACGAAGTATGAAAAGTAGTGTCCCTGCATATAAAAAATCATACATGTTTTTTGAAACACGTATATGAAGTCGTTTGTAATCACGAAGTATGAAAAGTAGTGTCCCTGCATATAAAAAATCATACATGTTTTTTTAAACACGGAAGAAAAATTTAAGCAAGAATTGATGTTAGCGATCTGTACACCAATGGAACCCTTGACCTAGGTCAGTTCTTAAAATGGCTTGAAATGCAAGCCGGTATACTTAAGATCACCCAACTCAAAGTGGCACCGAGCGAAAAGATCTTTGAATTCATTTCAATCGAATCTTTTAAAAAATGTGGGCAATAAAATATTGACCAATATTAAAAAAAGCCGTTTATATACCGTGACGATCCCATACAAGGAGGTCAAAAAGATATTATTGGAAAAAAATACATGTCATATAAAGGAGTACATAAATAAATGTCCTAAATGCCTTACATCAAAAATAACAACACATATAAAGACAAAACCTATTAGGATGTTTGGATACAATATTTCACTTAATGTTTTAACACGACACCCTCTGTCACGCATGATTCTTGTCCAGACGAACTAGTCTTTGGTAGACTACCAAGACAGTTCATAGATTTTAATAAGCTAGACAAAATAGATCCCTTATACAATATAGTCGATTACGCTAAGGAAATAAAATTTATTCTAGAAATACTATACAAAAGAGCGAGAATAACGCTGGAAAATCATATTGCTAAAAACAAGAAATATTACGATAAAGAAGTAGCATACATAAACACAGAAATAGAAGATAGAGTACTATTAAAAAATTAAGTAGGATATAAATTAGATCCTACTTATTGGTTACCAGAATAAAGCTTAAGATCATTGTTCAAAAACCACAGAATAAAGTATATGTCTCTGTATATTCATTCAATGCAAAAACTGTCATAAAAATATGTATAGATAATAGATGTAAGCTAAATTGTTAAAAACACCTAGTCTTGCAGACCCGACTAGTGCGTTCCTACTAGTTTCGAAAACTTTTTGTAGATTATGTTGCCTAAGACATCCTAATAATATTGTCCTTCTTTTATAGACGTTTTCTAATTTGAACTTAGCTTCTTTAGCGTAATCTTCTATATTATATATAAGTCCTATGCTGGTTATACTATTGTTTACCAAATACGAGTTTTTTGACTTAATTCAACGATAGCTAGTGTCTGGTAATGGATGTTAGGTTATAAATTTTTAGATATTTGCACAAGTCATTAAAAATGGTTTTGTATACCCTTGCAAAAAGTATATATTAATTTTGGTCAGAAATTTGCAACGCACAGTCCTAAAGCTACAAAACTGAAATGTACTAACTAACTCGATATGCGCGGTGGACCTTCGTGCAAAATTTCAAGTATTTAGCTCTTATACAATAGGTTCTGAGATCGACGCGTTCATACATATGGGCTGACAGACGGACGGACGGACAGACGGCCACATCGACTCAGCTCGTCGCTACTGATCAAGTAAATATATACTTAGTGGGGTCTGCCACGCCTCCTTCTGCCTGTTACATAGTTTTTACAAACCATAATACCATAATTTATTTTTTCAATGACAAGGCGCATTAGTGTGATATTGTTTGTTAGTTTGCTATTATCGGCGTGAGGCCTCTCACGTACATTTAAGATATTGCTCTCCATACTGTTCACTTCCGAAGTCTAAGACCTAAAGATCTTAAAAATGCTTTATTCAGCAACTGTAAGAGCTTTCCTAGACGAAATTGATGATAATGATCTGCTCACATCAGCGCTTCCAATCGATCTGTCTGCTTTTATTGAATTCCAAGCGTTTTTGTTAATAATTTATTAATTAAAGTGTAACGTTCTATCCACGCAAATTGAAAATATTCTGTTATCCTATGCCTATTATATAAAATGCTCATTCGACCTAAGACATAATAAATTTGCAATGCATACAGCGAAAGAAAATGTCAGCATATATTTTATAAATTCAATAATCTAAATAGCATAGTGACATTAGTGATGAGTCCGGCAGAAGAGAAATTCTTTACAGATACAATATAAAATGCTCATTCGACGAAAGACTTAATAAATTTGCATTACACACAGCGAAAGGAAATGTCAGCATACATTTTATAAATTCATTAATTGCTAATAGTACAATGAGTCCGGCAGAAGAGAAAATCTTTACAGATGCAGTTAATTGTCCTATTTGTAATAAGCCTTTACTAAGCGACAGAGTTAAAGATCATTGTCATTTGAATGGGTCTTTCAGACGAGCAGCACACAATGGGTGCAATCTTAATTATAAAGTACTCATTTTTATACCCATTTTCTTCCATAAATTCTCGCGATATGATGCACACGTACTTCTGCGAGAATACTCTAAATTACTGGACGACATTAAAGTTGTCCCTCTTAGTAAGGAACTTTACATTTCTGTATCGAAATTTATATATAACTCAGCGAGAATAGAATTACGATTTCCAGATTAATTTCTTTTTGGCCCGCAAGTCTAGATACTTTGAGCTGCAATTTAGAATTAAAAGATTTGCTAACTACCAAAAGGTTTTTCCCCCACAATGATGACGGCAGTCAGATGAATCTAATGCGCAGAAAAGGTATATTTCCAATAGAATATTTAAGCTCATATGATCGCCTGCATGAGAACTCTTCGCCGTCAAGAGAACAATTTTCAATAGACTATCGAATAGCAAGTGCTCAGCTGACATTTCTGCCTATTGAATTACCAAAGCAACAGTTTAATTTTTTTTAAATTTTTTAGGCAAAACAGTATTTTTAATAAAATAAAAGCACTCATTGCAGAGAATTTGATTAAAATACGATAAGTAATACAGAAGCTATTTAAGAAAACATTTTGTCAATTGGCAAAAGCACGCGGCAGCAGCCTGTACATTTGTGCATATACAGTCAAATCAACTACGCAGTAATCGGCGCGTACTTGTGTATGCATGTGTATATGTGTGCGTGTGCATGTGCGCGTACATATGTATAGATAAAAGATGTAGGCTAGGTTGTTTAAAACATCACCTCGGAATCGATTCAGTGGATCACGTAGTCGGGCAGACCCGACTAGAGCGTTCTTACTTGTTAACTATATAGTTAATGGATTATATATAAAAACGGAATATAAATTTAATTTATATGGATGCAAGGCATATCAAGAACTAAAAGAAAAGTTAAATATTAAAAAGTTAAGTTAAGTTAAGCAAGTGTATCAGTGAGAGTAAAAGAAAGCAGTACAGTGGTGACTCAAAAACATACCAAATACAAAACTTACTCGTTGCTTTAATTGTGGCTCAGCTGACCATATGAGAAAAGTTTGTAAAGCTGATACAAAGTGTTTTAAATGTGATGGCGTGGGACGTATTTCCAAGAACTGTCCACAATCAACACAAAATGTCAATGTCGAGAAAAGTGGCATGCAAAATATATACTGGTTCGGACGTGACAATTATTCGCCACAGAAAATTAAACAACTAAGAACGCTCTAGTCGTTTCTGCCCTACTACGAGATCCCCTGAACCAAGTCCTTGGCGGTGTTTTAAACAATCTAGCTTATATCTTTTAACGGTTCATATTACCCTCTGCGCGCACACACACACGCACGCATATACATACACAAGCACGCACGCCGCTTACTACGCATATGATTTAGCGGCTACGCTTGGGCTGCATTCTGGGCAGCATTATGAGAAATTCATTGTTAAATAACTTCGGTTCTAGATCTACTTTCTTAATGAAATTTTCAGGACATAATATTGACATCTAGAGGTGTATATATACGAAATCCCAACTCCCTAGTATTTGAAATACGTTTTTGCCACTTATGGGGCTAATGGGGGGAGGTATGCAAAATTTAAAAAGTTTATTATCTGTATTCACATTACAGCAACCTACATAGTCAATTTGGTGTCTCTAGGTATTATCGTCTAAAAGTTATAGCTTAAAAACAAAGTCAAAATATCGATTGTTATCGATAATAAGGAAATAGAATGAGTTATCGAAAAAAAAAATAAACTTGTACTGCGTATGGTATACAAGAATATATATCTAAAATCTCAAATCTCTAGCTTTTGTGGTTTACGAGATCACTGCGTTCATACGGACGGACAGACGGACAGACGGACGGACGGACAGACGGACAGACAGACATGGCTAGATCGACTCAGCTCGTCGTCGTGATCAAGAATATATATACTTTATGGGGTCTGCCACGCCTCCTTCTGCCTGTTACATACATTGTCACAGAACCATTATACCCTGAATTCCCATTTTCAATGGGTTCAGGGTATAAAAATAGCTGAGGACATGCTATCTGATATTACGAGGTCTGGGTAAAAGCAAGACACTGCCGCTGGGAACGTTTGTTGGACTTATAGACGTCGATGAATGTGAAACTCTGCACAAACCTCGTAGTGGTTCCTGATGACAACATAGAGAATGATGGTCTGCTAGGAATCGATTTTGAGTCGAAATTATGTTTGAGGTTCGACAAAGAAGAGTTCACGTTCTCAAAGGTCTTTGAGCGACCAGACAATGCAATATTTGCAATATTACGAAAGTATATAAATAATGCGAACTTCTAAAACGTAGTATGAGTGAAGAAAATGAAGACGACAGGGTGGTTTTACGCGATGGACTTCTGCGAAAGACGCCGCAACAAACGAGAAGGAAGAAGAAATGAGCGAAATACAAGAAGAAAATAATACAGGCATGCAACTGATGAAATTGCATCAAGACAGTAACAGTAAATGCAAAATTTCATAAAATCGTGCCGGCTTTTGATGAAGTTAATATGCCGGTCGAGCATTTAATAATTTTGATCAAAATGCAGACGCATATGTGCTAAACGAAAAGCAGAGATATGTTCAAGCTCGTGGTCTAAATATTCAATTGCAAACTCAAGATTCCACCTTCTTAATTCTCAATGTTATGTGTTATTATTTACTTCGATGCAAAAGTCAATTTTTTTGAGACCCTAAACCTAACCTCGAAGCGTAAGTCTTCTTGTTTACCATCCACATTTTCCTATGGTTTGGATAAAGTTAGCAGCGATTCTGATGCTTCTGATCTTTTTGCTAATTTCTTTCAATCCACTTATTCTGCCGTTAACCCTATATTATTTCTCCTACCGTGAGCATTGATTCCATTTCATCTGCCATTGGCACTGTAAAATTCTATTCCGCCCCTGGGCCTGACAACATCCTTAGTTGCATTATTAAGGAGTGCAATGATCCCTTGCAATGATCATTTGCGATTCCATTGCTCAAGCTCTTTAACCTGAATCTTATATCATTCCTCTCCACAAAAAATTTGGCAGGTCACATATTTCCAATAACAGGGGTATGGCAAAATTGTCTGCTGTACCAAAATTATTTGAATAAATAATTACCTCGACTTTGCAACATTTTTGCAAATCAGTGTTATCTCCAACTCAGCATGGATTTATACAGAATCGGTCAACTGCAACCAATTTACTTGAGTTTACCTCTTTGATAAATGATGGTTTTGTTGACAAAATGCAAACTGATGTAATTTACACCGACTTCAGTAAAGCATTTGACTCTGTTCATCATGAAATCCTACTTCAAAAGTTCGACCTTATTGGATTTCCTCCCTCACTATTATCCCTCACTATTATCCTGGAAATATAAAAACAAAAGATCGAAATTCGCGCAAAAAGGACAAGAATATGTCATGGTAGGATATTCGGATACCTCGAAGGCTTATCGGTTATACAATAAAGAGTCGAGAAAACTTATTGAAAGCAGAGACGTCATTTTCGTATAACCTGAGGGAGGGAAATCTGAAGGAACAGTTTCCTGCGAAATGACTCCGATGGCCCCCGAAGACGAAAGCGAATCTGAATCTGAACAAGAAATAGCTCAGAGTGACCCAGAAGAGCTTGAAGAGCTGGATGAAAACAATAGTCTGCAAGAGAATTCGCCGATACAAGAAAGTAAAAGAGGGCCAGGTCGTCCAAGCATACTCAGAACTGGAAAACCAGGTAGACCGCGAAAAATATTTAATACTCTAAATGCCATCTTTGCAGCAACGGTTAAGACACCAGAAAGTTTCGCCGAGGCTGTGCAATCGAAAGAAGGCGAACTTTGGATGACATCCATGAAGGAGGAGTACAAATCCCTGGTAGAAAATGGATCTTGGGAACTAACAGAGTTGCCAGAAGAAAAGAAACCAATCGAATGCAAATGGGTTTACGCAGTAAAATCAAATCCGGATGGTGGCGTGAACAGGCTTAAATCACGCTTGGTGGCAAAAGGCTGCAGTCAGCGCTATGGGATTGACTACAAGGAAACCTTTGCACCTGTTCTTCGTCAGGCTACAACAAGGCTTATAATATCACTAGCAGTGGAGTATGGTCTTCATCTACACCATGTCGACGTTGTCACAGCTTACTTGAATGGCGAGTTGGAGGAGGAGGTTTTCATGCGTCAGCCTGAAGGTTTCGTCAGTGCAGATCATCCCAATCACTTACTAAAACTTAAGAAGAGCATTTACGGTCTTAAGCAATCAGGCCGAGCGTGGAACACAACACTGGATGCAACACTACGTCGTATGGGTTTTATGCCAACCATCAATGAACCATGTTTATATAGCAAACCGGGAAAGGACATGAGTCTCATTGCAGTCTACGTCGATGACATCATTGTGGCATGCAAACATAAAAATGATGTAGAAGACATCAATGCAAAAATCTCAGCGGAATACAACGTTGTTGACAATGGGCGTGTGAACTACTTCTTAGGTATAGAAGTACAGCGAGACGGTGACACTGGACCAATTTCAATCAGTCAGCGCAAATACATTAAAGAATTGCTAAGCCAGTACAACATGAACGATTGCCGACAGACATCTACACCATTGGAACCTGGTTATCAGGTGGCATGCGCACAAAAAGAATGCCGCAGGGTTGATCGTACGTTGTACCAAAAACTAATTGGCGAATTATCTTATATTGCAGTGATGACTCGACCAGATATTGCTCATTCGGTCAACAAGTTAGCACAGTGCAGTATTGATCCCCATTCCGAACATGAAGCGGCAGCAAAGCATATTCTCAGATATTTGGCCAAGACTATAGATCTGGAGATATGCTACACCCGAACAGGCAAGGCTGTGGAGATTTTTGTGGACGCTGATTGGGCAAGTGACATGACTAATCGAAAGTCATTTACTGGATTCGTATGCACTTTGGCAGGAGGAGCATTCTCTTGGGAATCCAAAAAGCAAGCTACTGTAGCGCTCAGCAGTACGGAGGCTGAATACATAGCCTTGTCATCAGCAGCAAAAAGAAGCGGCGTATCTGCGAAATCTACTTATAAGTTTGGGACTGATGGCATCTGATGCAGCGATGCAAATTTATGGCGATAACATTGGTGCTCAGCAGTTGGCAAGGAACCCAATGTTTCATGCTCGTACAAAACACATAGATGTTAAGGTACATCATGTACTAGAGGTGCTCAAGGAAGGCGTCATCGATTTATCATATGTACCTACCGATGAGATGACTGCGGATGTACTAACAAAGAATTTAACTAGAGTTAAGCATTATAAATTTGTATCCGCCTTAGGCTTAAAAAAATCCTGTAATGTAATTTTCTTATTTGGTAAGACATAGATTGTGTTGAGGAGGAGTGTTAAATATTGTTTATGCAGCCCTGACAACACAACATATGTTTATAGTTTCACCACGAAGTGTGGTGTGTTTGCATTCATGTTGAATATCTCACTTCTCTCTTGTGCGCGGCTTTGGAAAGATCGCTAGTTTATACACACATTGTTACGATTAATCAGTTTCTAACTCAATAAACTTCCGTTCATATATTATAAACAATAACTTTTAACTCTCTATATAATCTATATTTAATAATAAGTATATTATCTGGTACACACCCCAACATCTATATCCAGAAACAATCACAAATGCTAATAGAAACAGCATAGGTTTGACGGGCATCTTAAGAGTAATCGCTTTAAATAAGATTCAAATATAATTAAAGTTCCCTAAACAATCTTTATCAGGTAGAATCTCAGATAAGTTTGAAAAAATACTTCTACGATATTGCGTGAAGCATCGTTGGATCGATGTTGAGGGGATTTCAACATTCCGAATACTACTTGGCCTTTATATACTGAATCAAATTATCTAACTCCATCAATTCAACATGATTTTTTTGATGGAATGTTTGACCTATCATTGTTTCAAATGAACTCTATATCAAATCATTTGAATCGAATTCTTGATCTTGTATTCATTAATGATAACTCAATTATTGATGTTTCAAGATCTTCTCCATTATCTGTTCCGGAGGATAGCCACCATCCTACATTAGAGCTAGCTTTGTCCCTTGTAATTCCACATACTGTTTCTTCTTTTTCAAACCCATTATCAATTCGTCGTTGCTATCATAAATGTAATTTTAAATTACTAAATGAGTTAATTAATGCAACTAATTGGTCAATTTTTTATGACTCGGTTGACATTAATTTTGCAACAAGTTTTTTCTATAACACTCTAAACTCTATTTTAGATGTTTGTGTGCCAACCTGTGCTGTTTTGCCCCCCACAAATAAGCCCCCTTGGTCTTCTCGAAGACTCAATAATTTAAGAAATATTAAATCTAAATATTTTAAATGATTTAAAAAAATGGGTGCGAATGTTGACTGGTCTAAATATATTATAGAAAAGTCAAAATTCCACCTTCTTAATTCTCAATGTTTTGAGAATTATTTATTTCGATGCAAAAGTCAATTTGTTCGGGACCCTAAACAATTTTATTCGTTTGTAAACTCGAAGCGTAAAACATTTTGTTTACCAAACTCATTTTTTCACGGCCTGGATGATTCTGATGCATCTGATCTCTTTGCTAATTTCTTCCAATCCACCTATTCTGCTTGTAGTCCCTATAATATGTCGTACCCATATTATATTTCTTCCTCAAATTGTCCTATTTCTCCTACTGTAAGCCTTGATTCCCTTTTATCTGCCATTGGCAGTTTAAAATTCTCTTTCTCCCCTGGGCCGGACAACATCCCTAGTGGTATTCTTAAGGAGTGTAGTGGTTCCCTTGCGTTTCCACTGCTAAAGCTCTTTAACCTGTCTTTGGAAACAGTATTTTTCCGAATATTTGGAAAGAATCTTATATTATTCCTCTCCACAAAAAGGTGGCAGGTCTGATATTTCCAATTACAGGGGTATAGCAAAATTATCTGATATACCAAAACTATTTGAAACAAGTAAGAAAGCTCTAGTCGGGTCTCAGCCCGACTACGAGATCCCCTGAACCAAGTCCGAGCTGTTGTTTTAAACAACTTAGCTTACATCTTTTATCTATACATATTACCTCTGCGCGCATATACACATGCACACATTTGTATACACAAGCACACATATACCATGCACACAGAAGCACGCGCCCCGATTACTGTGTAGTTCATTTGAATGTATGTGTGCACACGTACAGGCTGCTGCCGCGTGCTTTTACAATGTTTCCTTTAATAACTTCTGTATTACTTAACGGATTTGAATGCAATTTTCTGCATTGAGTGCTATTAATTTATTGAAAATACGGTTTTCACTTAAAAATTTAAAAAAAAAAATTTGTGGCTTTGATAATTTTTTTTTTTAATAAATTTTTTTTGTAAAATGTGGAGCCGGTATCCAAAATAAAAAAAAATAGAAAATGTATTTTATTTTCAAAAAGCTAAAAACAAAATTTGGTAGCTGTAGCTAAAAATATGTAAAAGATATGGTCAAAAAACTGAATCTTGATAACGTTTTAAATCGATATCATTGAAACGGAAAATTTTATCGAATATCTAAAACAAACTCGATATGCGCGCTGTATACACAGACCATCATGCAAAATTTGAAGTCTCTAGCTCTTATATGTTCTGAGATCGACGCGTTCATACATACGGACAGACGGACGGACGGACGGACGGACGGACGGACGGACGGACGGACGGACGGACAGACAGACGGACAGGGCCAAATCGACTCAGCTCGTCGCCCTGATCAAGAATATATATACTTTAAGGGGTCTGCCACGCCTCCTTCTGCCTGTTACATACTTTTTGCAAAACCATTATACCCTGATTTCCCATTTTCAATGGGTTCAGGGTATAAAAATAATTACCTCGACTTTGCAACATTTTTGCAAATCCTTATTATCTCCAACTCAGCATAGATTTGTACAGAGTCGGCCAACTGCAACCAATTTACTCGAGTTTACCTCTTTGATAAATGATGGTTTTGTTGACAAAATGCAAACTGATGTAATTTACACCGACTTCAGTAAAGCATTTGACTCTGTTCATCATGAAATCCTACTTCAAAAGTTAGACCTTATTGGATTTCCTCCCTCACTATTATCCTGGATTTCGTCTTATTTAAAAGATCGTACTCAAAGAGTTTTGCTCAGATCATCCAAATCGAAACTAGTTTATGTTTCATCGGGTGTACCGCAAGGTAGTCATCTGGGTCCATTTACTCTTTTCTTTAATGATCTTCCATCTTTAATATCTCACTCTCAGATAGTTATGTATGCTGATGATGTGAAGCTTTTGCTGTCTTATGCTGATTCTTCCCATCACTTACATCTGCAACAGGACTTTAATTCTATGCAATTGTGGTGTGATGATAATCATTTACATTTAAATTGCTCTAAATGTATGGTCATGACCTTTAGTCGTTCAAAACCCCAATTTGTTAACTATTCAATTAACAATACTTCTTTAAAGCGTATTTTGGAAATCAAAGATCTTGGTGTACTCTTTGACTCAAAACTATGTTTTAATAATCATATTTGTACTATTGTAAATGAAGCCAAAGGTGTTTTAGGGTTCATTAAACGTTGGTCAAAAGAGTTTATTGAGCCTTTTATAACCAAACTTCTTTACCCCATTCAACGTTTGCCCTCTTACCACAGTAGACTTCTGCTCCTTGATCTTCCATCATTAATCAACCGTAGAACTTCCCTTGGTTTTATCTTTCTACATAAGTTGATTATTGGTAATACTGACTCCATCTTTCTTTTAGGGCGTCTCAAGTTCTCTGTTCCTAGGAGACCAACCAGGTATTTCCGTCCTTTACATTTATCACAGTGCACAACAGGTTACTCTCTGCATAATTCTTTTTATGTGCTTTATCACAATTATAATCATTTTTATAACGTCTTCTCATCTGAACTCTCTTTTCCTATAATAAAATCCTTGCTTTCAGTTCATCTTCGGGAAATCACTGACAGTACCTAGCTATGAGTAGGGGCATAGCCGGCCGGACTGGCAAAAATCACCCCCATCGTGGTCAGTGATTTCGCAACTAAAAACACTATCTACTTTTTATTTCTATTTACTTACACTGCTAAGTTTCATACGTACTATTTTCGGTCGTATAAAAATTATTAAGGCGTCGCTCCTAAACTTCTCGCACATGCCTCTGGCCAAATGTTCCTCAAAGGTCATGTTAGCCTTGTTGGTCAATAAGGTGAGCTTTTTCTCAACCTCATCGTAGTACTCCAAAATAGACAAGCTGCCCTGTCTAAGGCTGCCTATTTTTGTTCTATGATATGGATAAGTGTTTTATCACCATTGGTGAAATCAAATCGCGCGATGATAGCTTCAAAGCAAAGCGCTGTGTTAAAAAATGCGAGGTTGGCATCCGCTGATCCCCATATTTTGTTTCTTATGATTACCATGGCCTGATAGTGGCGTGATTTACGGTCATATCCTTGGTAAGCCCAATATGAGTTGCATGCTGCCTGCCGCCATGACACATATGTGTCATGTGATCCGCTGAACTCTGGCAAACTCTCAACTGCGTCAAGAGTCTTATCACATTTAACACCCTGTACGATTTGTGGGTTTTGGCGTAATGGCACTGATAAACGATGAGCACTCATGCATGTATTTTTATACCCTTGCAAAAAGGGTATATTTATTTTGGTCAGGAGTTTGCAACGCAGAGAAGGAAGCATCTCCGACCATATAAAGTATATATATTCTTGATCAGCAAGACGAGCTGAGTTGATATAGCCATGTCCGTCTGTCCGTCTGTCTGTCTGTCTGTCTGTCTGTCTGTCTGTCTGTCTGTCTGTCTGTCTGTCTGTCTGGATCAACGCAATCTCCTCCGAGACTATAAGAGCCACAGAACTGAAATTTTGCACATATGCTGGAATGTGCTGCAGGCATTGTATATGTCGGAATCATCCGGATCGGATGACTATATCCTATAGCTCCCATAGGACAGATCGGTTTTAAGAAATGTTTTAGTGGGATAACTTCGACGTTATTAAAGGCAGTGACTTAATATTTGGAATATATACTGCTGAGTTGCACCCAAATACAAAAAGATATAGATTATATAGCTACGCCCTTTGGGGGCGTGGCAAATCGGATAAAACTATATCTTCTACAGTTTTGAAGCTAGAGCATCCAAATTTGGAAAGTAATATACTTTTGACCTCCTTTTCAGATTGATTAAAAAATGATATATCCACACCTACTTGGGGCGTGGCAAATCGGGAATGTCTGTATAGTGCTTAACATAAATCCTTCAATATTTTGGACGCTGTTAAAACCAGAGACTTGAAACTTAAAACATATATTTGTATCAACCACCCCTAGAAAAAAAGATAAAGAATATATATTTACGCCCATTAGGGGCGTGGCAAATCGGAAAAAACTATATCTTCTACAATTTTACACCTACAGTTCCAAAAATTGGCACAGACGTTAGGCTTGACCGTTGCGACAAAATTATGAAAAATTATATATATCCGCCTCTTAGGGGCGTGGCAAATCGGAGAAAACTATATCTTCCAAAGTCTTATAGGTACAGCTTCAAAATTTGATATATATGTTACTATTGCCCTGCAATAGATTGCCCAAAAATGATATATATCCAATTGTTGGGGGTGTGGAAAATCAGAGAAAACTATATCTATATCCTTTACAATTGCAAGGGTATTACCAAACTTCGGCATGGCCGAAGTTAGCCCATCCCTCTAGTTTATTTTTTAAGCGTATTATCTGATCTTTAGCTGTTTCTTATAAAATAACTCACTCACATGATTCTACTGCAGCTGCGGTGGTCGGCCTCCTCGCTCCTGGTTGGATCCTCGTTGTATTCGACTCCGCTGCCCAGAGAACTCCTGTGGCTCTGGTGCATTTGGATTCTGTTTCTTTTTTTCTGGTAATCATCGCGATTGCGTTTACATTTTTTCACTATAACCTACAAGCGATCACTTTACTGCTTGGTTTGTTTGTCGGTTTACGTTTGCGCGTGAGCGAAACTTTTGCACATCGCGAGTTAAAATCATCGTTGGGCGCACTGGCTTTTGGAATGCGCGGCGTAAGCTGCAACGCTTGCGCCTCGTGCAGGGTGTCAGGTTACCCGGCGGACGTTGTACAACAAAGTTGCGGAGCGCTGACTCAACTTTTTGAGGCGGTGACGTCGTTGAACTTGACACCAAGCTCGGTTCCAGAAGGCTCTTTTCGTTCTGGGGTCGCTTGGTGTTCACAGTTTATAAGATCAATGTATACATACATATAGTAACAAATGTATTCACACACTTTACTTATAACATGCACTTGACAATTGTATATCACATAAGATACACATTCCTTTCCCACAGTAGTAACATAAACATAATTCAATAATCAAATAGTGACAATAACAATTCTGGCTTCCCACGAACTTATCAATTATTATAAACAGCTGCCAGAATCGCTATTCCCTCGATAGGGGTTGAAACTGCCGACGTGGCACAAATCACGGCTCTCTCAATATTCGCCTCTCCTAAAGAGCGATCATCTCAAGACCCAAAAGCTCCAAGGTTTAAAGTCCAATTAATAAAAGCTCAAAGCCGAGGTTTGCTAAACGTCTTCAGTACTTAGCATAATCAGTCTAGATTTTTGCCTCTACTCCGTAGTGTCGGATAAGTTGAAATAAAGTTATATTTTTTTAATAAACCGGAATCATCCGGATCGGATGACTATATCCTATGGCTCCCATAGGACAGATCGGTTTTGAGAAATGTTTTAGTGGGATAAATTCGAAGTTATTAAAGTCAGAGACCTGAAGTTTGGAATATATACTCCTGATATGCACCCAAATACAAAAAGATATAGATTATATAGCTACGCCCTTTGGGGGCGTGACAAATCGGATAAAACTATATCTTCTACAGTTTTGAAGCTAGAGCATCCAAATTTGAAAAGTAATACACTTTTCGCCTCCCCTTCAGATTGATCAAAAAGTTATATATCCACGCCTACTTGGGGCGTGGCAAATCGGGAAAGTCTATATAGTGCTTAACATAAATCCTCCAATATTTTGGATGCTGTTAAAGCCAGAGACTTGCAACATTAAACATATATTTGTATCAATTGTTGGATTGATGTTGAGGGGATTTCAACATTCCGAATACTACTTGGTCTTTATATATTGAATCAAATTATCTAACTCCATCAATTCAACATGATTTTTTTGATGGAATGTTTGACCTATCATTGTTTCAAATGAACTCTATATATATATATTAATATACAACTAATTGGTAAATTTTTTATGACTCGGTTGACATTAATTTTGCAACAAGTTTTTTCTATAACACTTTAAACTCTATTTTAGATGTTTGTGTGCCAACCTGTGCTGTTTTGCCCCCCACAAATAAGCCCCCTTGGTCTTCTCGAAGACTCAATAATTTAAGAAATATTAAATCTAAATATTTTAAATGATTTAAAAAAACGGGTGCGAATGTTGACTGGTCTAAATATATTATAGCAAAGCCAAAATTCCACCTTCTTAATTCTCAATGTTATGAGAATTATTTATTTCGATGCAAAAGTCAATTTGTTCGGGACCCTAAACAATTTTATTCGTTTGTAAACTCGAAGCGTAAAACATTTTGTTTACCAAACTCATTTTTTCATGGCCTGGATGATTCTGATGCATCTGATCTCTTTGCTAATTTCTTCCAATCTACCTATTCTGCTTGTAGTCCCTATAATATGTCGTACCCATATTATATTTCTTCCTCAAATTGTCCTATTTCTTCTACTGTAAGCCTTGATTCCCTTTTATCTGCCATTGGCAGTTTAAAATTCTCTTTCTCCCCTGGGCCGGACAACATCCCTAGTGGTATTCTTAAGGAGTGCAGTGGTTCCCTTGCGTTTCCACTGCTAAAGCTCTTTAACCTGTCTTTGGAAACAGTATTTTTCCGAATATTTGGAAAGAATATTATATTATTCCTCTCCACAAAAAAGGTGGCAGGTCTGATATTTCCAATTACAGGGGTATAGCAAAATTATCTGCTATACCAAAACTATTTGAAAAAATAATTAACTCGACTTTGCAACATTTTTGCAAATCCTTATTATCTCCAACTCAGCATGGATTAGTACAGAGTCGGTCAACTGCAACCAATTTACTCGAGTTTACCTCTTTGATAAATGATGGTTTTGTTGACAAAATGCAAACTGATGTAATTTACACCGACTTCAGTAAAGCATTTGGCTCTGTTCATCATGAAATCCTACTTCAAAAGTTAGACCTTATTGGATTTCCTCCCTCACTATTATCCTGGATTTCGTCTTATTTAAAAGATCGTACTCAAAGAGTTTTGCTCAGATCATCCAAATCAAAACTTGTTTATGTTTCATCGGGTGTACCGCAAGGTAGTCATCTGGGTCCATTTACTCTTTTCTTTAATGATCTTCCATCTTTAATATCTCACTCTCAGATAGTTATGTATGCTGATGATGTGAAGCTTTTGCTGTCTTATGCTGATTCTTCCCAACACTTACATCTGCAACAGGACTTTAATTCTATGCAATTGTGGTGTGATGATAATCATTTACATTTAAATTGCTCTAAATGTATGGTCATGACCTTTAGTCGTTCAAAACCCCAATTTGTTAACTATTCAATTAACAATACTTCTTTAAAGCGTATTTTGGAAATCAAAGATCTTGGTGTACTCTTTGACTCAAAACTATGTTTTAATAATCATATTTGTACTATTGTAAATGAAGCCAAAGGTGTTTTAGGGTTCATTAAACGTTGGTCAAAAGAGTTTATTGAGCCTTTTATAACCAAACTTCTTTACCCCATTCAACGTTTGCCCTCTTACCACAGTAGACTTCTGCTCCTTGATCTTCCATCATTAATCAACCGTAGAACTTCCCTTGGTTTTATCTTTCTACATAAGTTGATTATTGGTAATACTGACTCCATCTTTCTTTTAGGGCGTCTCAAGTTCTCTGTTCCTAGGAGACCAACCAGGTATTTCCGTCCTTTACATTTATCACAGTGCACAACAGGTTACTCTCTGCATAATTCTTTTTATGTGCTTTATCACAATTATAATCATTTTTATAACGTCTTCTCATCTGAACTCTCTTTTCCTATAATAAAATCCTTGCTTTCAGTTCATCTTCGGGAAATCACTGACAGTTCCTAGCTATGAGTAGGGGCATAGCCGGCCGGACTGGCAAAAATCACCCCCATCGTGGTCAGTGATTTCGCAACTGAAATCACTATCTACTTTTTATTTCTATTTACTTACACTGCTAAGTTTCATACGTACTATTTTCGGTCGTATAAAAATTATTAAGGCGTCGCTCCTAAACTTCTCGCACATGCCTCTGTCCAAATGTTCCTCAAAGGTCATGTTAGCCTTGTTGGTCAATAAGGTGAGCTTTTTCTCAACCTCATCGTAGTACTCCAAAATAGACAAGCTGCCCTGTCTAAGGCTGCCTATTTTTGTTCTATGATATGGATAAGTGTTTTATCACCATTGGTGAAATCAAATCGCGCGATGATAGCTTCAAAGCAAAGCGCTGTGTTAAAAAATGCGAGGTTGGCATCCGCCGATCCCCTTATTTTGTTTCTTATGATTACCATGGCCTGATAGTGGCGTGATTTACGGTCATATCCTTGGTAAGCCCAATATGAGTTGCATGCTGCCTGCCGCCATGACACATATGTGTCATGTGATCCGCTGAACTCTGGCAAACTCTCAACTGCGTCAAGAGTCTTATCACATTTAACACCCTGTACGATTTGTGGGTTTTGGCGTAATGGCACTGATAAACGATGAGCACTCATGCATGTATTTTTATACCCTTGCAAAAAGGGTATATTTATTTTGGTCAGGAGTTTGCAACGCAGAGAAGGAAGCATCTCCGACCATATAAAGTATATATATTCTTGATCAGCAAGACGAGCTGAGTTGATATAGCCATGTCCGTCTGTCCGTCTGTCTGTCTGTCTGTCTGTCTGTCTGTCTGTCTGTCTGTCTGTCTGTCTGGATCAACGCAATCTGCTCCGAGACTATAAGAGCCACAGAACTGAAATTTTGCACATATGCTGGAATGTGCTGCAGGCATTGTATATGTCGGAATCATCAGGATCGGATGACTATATCCTATAGCTCCCATAGGACAGATCGGTTGTAAGAAATGTTTTAGTGGGATAACTTCGACGTTATTAAAGGCAGTGACTTAATATTTGGAATATATACTGCTGAATTGCACCCAAATACAAAAAGATATAGATTATATAGCTACGCCCTTTGGGGGCGTGGCATATCTGATAAAACTATATCTTCTACAGTTTTGAAGCTACAGCATCCAAATTTGGAAAGTTATATACTTTTGACCTCCTTTTCAGATTGATCAAAAAATTATATATCCACACCTACTTGGGGCGTGGCAAATCGGGAATGTCTGTATAGTGCTTAACATAAATCCTTCAATATTTTGGACGCTGTTAAAACCAGAGACTTGAAACTTAAAACATATATTTGTATCAACCACCCCTAGAAAAAAAGATAAAGAATATATATCTACGCCCATTAGGGGCGTGGCAAATCGGAAAAAACTATAGCTTCTACAATTTTACACCTAGAGTTCCAAAAATTGGCACAGACGTTAGGCCTTACCGTTGCGCCAAAATTATGAAAAATTTTATATATCCGCCTCTTTGGGGCGTGGCAAATCAGACAAAACATCTATATCCTTTACAATTGCAAGGGTATTACCAAACTTCGGCATGGCCGAAGTTAGCCCATCCCTCTAGTTTTTGTTTAAAGTGTGGATACAAACTCACATAAGATTCTGCTTATTTGTTTAGAGAGGGGGTATGTTTATGGGAGGTGTGCTGGGGCGTCATATTTTTCAAAAATAGTGAATTACACTTAATAAAGTTAGGGTAGAGAGGGAGGTATGATTAGAGGGAGTGTATGTTGGGGCTACATATTAAATAAACAGTTATTTATTGTTTTTTGAGTGGTGCATAAAATACTTGGATGTGTGAATGATCCTGTCAGCTCGCAACAGCAGCATAAACAAATTTGGGTTGATCGTTGTATAAATTTAGTATATACATATATGTATGTATATTTGTGGTTTGTGTTGACCGGAGGACTATATCCTATAGCTCCCGTAGGACAGATCGGTTCTAAGAAATGTTTTAGTAGGATATTCGGTGCTATTGAAGTTCTTGACTTGAAATTTGGAATATATATTCATGAATCGCACCCCAATACAAAAAGGTATAGCATATATAGCTACGCCCTTTGGGGCGTGTCAAATCGGGTTAAGCAATATCTTCTACAGTTTCGAAGCTAGAGCATCCGAATTTGGAAAGTAATATACTTTTGACCTCCCTTCAGATTGATCAAAAAGTTATATATCCATGGCTACTTGTAGAGTGGCAAACCGGGAAAGTCTATATAGTGCGTAACTCATATCCTTCAATATTTTAGATGCTGTTAAAACCAGAGACTTGAAACTTAAAACATATATTTGTATCAACCACCCTTAGAAAAAAATCTTCTACAATTTTACACCTAGAGTTCCAAAATTGCCTGTGGCACTCAAGCCTTCTTCACGCAGCACGCCATCGGGCTCTTCAGTTTCGGTATCGGCCAAGTGCCATTCCGCAAGCTCCCTGAACATTCCAGTTTCCGCTCCTAAGCTTGTCTTACGATCCTCCACACAACACCAGTCTATTTCCTAAATTTCGTTGGCGGAATTTATCGCCAGCTCCGACAAATTTAGCCAGCTTGAAGCTAGGCTAGGTGCAGATGCAAATGGAGAAGCTTCTCTCCATGTCCTGAATATTCGTCTTGACCATGTCAAGACTTTATGGGCCAAAGTAGAAGAGGAGTGTGACCGTTGTACAAAGGTCCTCTCTCAGCCAGCGATCAAGAAGACAGCAAGTAAGTACGAGTATTGTTACATGGCTTATGAACCACCACTCCATGAGGCTGTCCCCTCCCACCCTGTGATATAGAAGTGTTCACTGATGACTATTTAAAATCGCCTACTTTCAGGGACTTATTCACAGCTATGTATGTGCATAATCCAAGCCTAACACCTGTGGAAAAGTTATTCCACCTGAACTCCAAAACGAGAGGCCAAGGCTATCATTTCCAAATCACCTCTCACTAATAAGGGATTCCAAACCGCCTGAAACAACCTAACAGGGCGCTTTGAAAACAAGCGGCTGTTAGTGAACCGACAACTAAAAACTCTATTCAGTCTGACCTCCATGCACCAAGAGACCGGGGCAGCACTCAAAGAGCTGCAAAGCACCACCGTCTAACCGCTCTTGAGCATTCCGACGTGAGTACTGCGAATTGGGATGCCATTCTCGTATTCATTTGTTCATCAAAGCTTTCCAAATTAACTCTGTCCCTCTGGGAGCAATCCATCAGCAGTATGACAGTTAATTTCGTGGGATTTGATGAACAAATTCCTAATCGATAGACATCGAATGCTTGAGGCTATTGAAGACCACAAGCCCCCTTCAACCACGGTCAACCAGTGTAAAGTCCTCAAAAAGGACATACCGACGGCCAGGATCCAAACTTTCACAACGAAAGTTAGCGTCAACCAGCAAGGTTGAAAGCTCAATTGCATTACCAATTTTCACCAAACTTTGGAAATTGACGTCCTCATTGGAGCGGATATCTTTCCATCCATCCTCTTGGGGGGCTTCAAAGGCAACATTTGTGGTACGCTTCTTGGGCAAGAAACTCTTCGGATCTCAGTGGTCCCCTATCCACTTTATTCACTTCTAATCGAAGATCAATATATTCTTATGCGAATCGAATATCCGTAAACCGAAATTTCCCGTCGGAAGGTCCCCTCACACCGATTGCTGCGCCAGCAACCCACGGAAGGTCTATGTCCTTGGTCAATCGGTGGAAGCGCCACACATCCATAACCCGACCCGCTTGTAGAAGATTGAAGGAAGATACGAGACGGAAAATACAAGCGACGAGGACTTAAGGACCTTTTTATTTTCCTTTCGCCCTTACGCCCAGCTGATCAGACAGATCAGCAGATCTGACCTGACGCTGAGAGCAAGCTTTCCGTCTCCATCTGAGAGCAAAATTTGCGTTCTAATGCAAACTTACGCTCGGCTCCAGTAGCTAAGACGCTTTAACTTTGTCAACGCAACTCTGCGCATCGTAACTTCTTCTCATGAATGCAAATTGCCAAATATTAAATATATAATCTATATTTAATAATAAGTATATTATTTGGTGCACACCCCAACATCTATATCCAGAAACAATCACAAATGCTAATAGAAACAGCAAAGGTTTGACGGGCATCTTAAGAGTAATCGCTTTAAATTAGATTCAAATATAATTAAAGTTCCCTAAACAATCTTTATCAGGTAGAATCTCAGATAAGTTTAAAAAAATACTTCTACGATATTGCGTGAAGCATCGTTGGATCGATGTTGAGGGGATTTCAACATTCCGAATACTACTTGGTCTTTATATACTGAATCAAATTATCTAACTCCATCAATTCAACATGATTTTTTTGATGGAATGTTTGACCTATCATTGTTTCAAATGAACTCTATATCAAATCATTTGAATCGAATTCTTGATCTTGTATTCATTAATGATAACTCAATTATTGATGTTTCAAGATCTTCTCCATTGTCTGTTCCAGAGGATAGCCACCATCCTACATTAGAGCTAGCTTTGTCCCTTGTAATTCCACATACTGTTTCTTCTTTTTCAAACCGATTATCAATTCGTCGTTGCTATCATAAATGTAATTTTAAATTACTAAATGAGTTAATTAATGCAACTTATTGGTCAATTTTGTATGACTCGGTTGACATTAATTTTGCAACAAGCTTTTTTTATATCACTCTAAACTCTATTTTAGATGTTTGTGTCCCAACCTGTGCTGTTTTGTCCCCCACAAATAAGCCCGCTTGGTCTTCTCGAAGACTCAATAATTTAAGAAATATTAAATCTAAATATTTTAAATGATTTAAAAAAACGGGTGCGAATGTTGACTGGTCTAAATATATTATAGCAAAGTCAAAATTCCACCTTCTTAATTCTCTATGTTATGAGAATTATTTATTTCGATGCAAAAGTCAATTTGTTCGGGACCCTAAACAATTTTATTCGTTTGTAAACTCGAAGCGTAAAACATTTTGTTTACCAAACTCATTTTTTCATGGCCTGGATGATTCTGATGCATCTGATCTCTTTGCTAATTTCTTCCAATCCACCTATTCTGCTTGTAGTCCCTATAATATGTCGTACCCATATTATATTTCTTCCTCAAATTGTCCTATTTCTCCTACTGTAAGCCTTGATTCCCTTTTATCTGCCATTGGCAGTTTAAAATTCTCTTTCTCCCCTGGGCCGGACAACATCCCTAGTGGTATTCTTAAGGAGTGCAGTGGTTCCCTTGCGTTTCCATTGCTAAAGCTCTTTAACCTGTCTTTGGAAAGAATATTATATTATTCCTCTCCACAAAAAAGGTGGCAGGTCTGATATTTCCAATTACAGGGGTATAGCAAAATTATCTGCTATACCAAAACTATTTGAAAAAATAATTACCTCGACTTTGCAACATTTTTGCAAATCCTTATTATCTCCGACTCAGCATGGATTTGTACAGAGTCGGTCAACTGCAACCAATTTACTTGAGTTTACCTCTTTGATAAACAATGGTTTTCTTGACAAATTGCAAACTGATGTAATTTACACCGACTTCAGTAGAGCATTTGACTGCTTTTATGTTATCTGTTGATCATACAAGCACCAAAAGTTAGACCTTATTGGATTCCCTCCCACACTGCTGTATCAAACATAATTAATCCTACAATATTTGATCACGATGACTTAACACCGGTTAAGTGGTTTTTAATGGGTTTGTTTACTTAAAGTATTGGGTTGCACTTCTTAAAGTGTGGGTAGAGAGGGAGTATGTGTGGAAGGGATGTGTTGAGGCGTCATGTTTATAACCAATATTGGGGTACATTTCTTAAAGTGTGGGTAGAGTGGGGCTATGATTAGAGGGGGTGTATGTGGGGGGCAAAATATTAAACAAAAAGAGATATTTATTGCCTCTTGAGTGGTGCATAAAATGCTTGGATGTGTGAATGATCCCTGTCAGCTCACTACAGCAGCATAAAGAAATTTGGGTTGATCGTTGTATATATTTAGTATATATATATGTATATATATTTGTGGATTGTGTTGGTTTCGGTTGTGTAGTCGACTTAAGTACTGTATATAAATATACATATGAATATGTTTGTATATATTTTGGCATGCGCACGTGTTTGATCTTTACTCAAGATTTTGCCGGTCGAGCCCACACACATAAAACGCACATGATTACTCTGGTGTTCGCCATATAACGTCAATGTCAATGACAATGTCAGTGTAGTGGGGATGGGATATTTATATTGGGGCGACATATTAAATAAACAGAAGAGTTATTTGTTGTTTTTTCAATGCTGCACCGGCTTCAGAATAGTTGCCCGTTTCACCAAAATAATAAGTCACGGGTACTAAGCGAGATATTAAAAATTTATTGAGGGCGATCCGCCACTGTTCGTATGCAATTAGAATCTAAATCTACAAACAATCAATTTCTTATATTTAAGCTGCCGCTGCCGGCAACGTTGCGCTCTCGACACTGGCTTCTGGAATGCGCGGCGAAAACTGCAGCGCTTGCGCCTCGTGCAGGGTATCAGGATACCCAGCGGACGTGGTGCAACAAAGTTGCGGGACGCTGACTCAACTTCTTGAGGAGGCGACGTCGTTAAACTTGACACCAAGTTCGGTCCCAGAATGCTCTTTTCGTTCTGAGGCTGAGCGTAGTGCTGTGACCCGTGATGTTCAACAGGGTGATGCAAGCGACTTCTGGGAACCGTTATTGGATTCTGTTGCTCGGTTCCAGAATGCTATTTTCGTTCTGGGGTCGCTTGGTGTTCACAGTTTGCAAGGTCAAAGTATACATACATATAGTGACATATGTATTCACACGCTTTACTTATAACACGCACTTGACAATTGTATATCAAATAAGATACACCGTCCTTTACCACAGTAGTAAAATAAACATAATTCAATAATCAAATAGTGACAATATCAATTCTGGCTTCCCACGAACTTATCAATTATTAGAAACAACTGGCAGAATCGCTATTCCCTCGATAGGGGTTGAAACTGCCGACGTGGCACAAATCACGGCCCTCTCAATATTCGCCTCTCCCAAAGTGCGATCATCTCAAGAGCCAAAAGTTCCAAGGCTTAAAGTCCAACTAATAATAAAAGCTCAAAGCCGAGGTTTGCTAAACGTCTTCAGTACTTAGCATAATCAGTCTAGATTTTTGTCTCTACTCCGTAGTGTCGGATAAGTTGAAATAAAGTTATTTTTTTTTAATAAACCGATTCTCGAACTACGTTATTGGCGCTACCGGCTGCGGATACCATAATAAATCCTCGTAAAAGTGAATCCGATCCTTTTCGATCCGCTAAACAAAGATCCTTGAACGACCAAGAGATTCTTTGGGATTGAGCACGCGAATTTGCCGCAGAAGCATCGTGATTTCCAAATTTACAATTTTAGAAAAAAAATTGATATCCGCCAAAGAACCCGCGTGTGTTTGTGCAATCTTAATTCAACAATTTACTATTGTGGCCCACTAGTTAAAGTGCGACCGCAACTAAAGTGAATTTGAAAATTAAGTTGGCATTAGTGCACTAGTTCACTTAGGACATAAGCCTTATACAAGCAGTCTGTGAACAATAATACAGTGAACATTTACAATAAATCAGCATAGAAATATACATAGTGTTACCCACACCACCCAACCACTAAACAACAACAACATCATGACAATAACAGCAAGCATGGAGCTCCGAGTCTCACCTAAATCAGTCTCTTGGACAACTCCGACAGCTACCAGTCTTCGAGGGAAAGACGGAAGAAGTCACTGCCTTCATCAGGAGAATGGACTTCATCATGCAGCTTTACCCTACTCAGGACATAAGACAGCACAGCTTATTTGGAGCGATTGAGATGCAACTATCTGGAGCAGCTCAGAGAGTTTCAAAATTGACAGCAACGAACACATGGATGGTGCTAAAACAAGCACTCATCGAGGAATTTAAAACACAAACACCCTTTTAAGAACTACTAAGAAGACTGTACAATACCCATTACAACGGAAGTATTCGTAAGTTTGTCGAAGAATTAGAATATAAGTCGTTTATAATATCCAACAAAATTTCGATTGTGTAATAGACACAGGTTCATCTATTAATTTGATTAATGAAAACTTTTTAAATTTTCCGATTAAACCTTGCCATTTAAATGTGCAAACAATTAATGGCGATGTGCAACTAAACAAATCTATATCTTTAGCTCCAAACTTTGTCCGAGAAATCAAATATTCTATTTACACAATTTTTCCGAAAATTATAATATTTTATTAGGAAGACAATATCTAGAATATTGCGAAGCAAGAATTAACTATAAAGAAAAAACAGTCATCTTAAGCGATTATCAGTTTCTTATGAGATATAATCGTGATGAGCCTGTTGAGGACAAGAACGCAATAAATTGCCTTGATCCGCGTCTAAAGGAAGATAAACTGTTTAATTTTACCATAAATAATGAGATAAAAGAAACAAATGATTTCAGATCAGACCATCTGAACGATGAAGAAAAAATTAAGCTTACTAATATTCTTTTCGAGTTTAATGACATTCAGTACAAAGACAGTGAAAATTTGACTTTCACCAGTACAATTAAGCATGCCATTAAAACAAAACACGAAGATCCAATTTTTAAGCGTCCTTATAAATACCCTCAAGCTTACGACGAAGAAGTCGAAAAACAAATTAAAGAAATGATGGAACAGGGAATAATCCGAAAATCAAATTCACCTTATTGCTCACCTATTTGGATTGTGCCAAAGAAGAGATGCATCATCGAAACTTAAATAAAATACAATTGACGATAAATATAATATTCCAGTCATGGGTGAAATATTAGACAAACGTGGAAAATGTCAATACTTCACTACCATTGACTTAGCTAAACGATTTCATCAGATTCAAATGGATTCGCAAATCATACCTAAAACAGCGTTTTCAACTAAAAACGGACATTACAAATATACTCGAATGCCTTTTGGACTGAAAAATGCTCCAGCAACATTTCAACGTTGCATGAACAATCTATTAGAACATCTCATCTATAAAGATATTTTAATATTAATTACGTCCGATCCAATATTAATTTATCCAAATTTTGAAAAGACATTTTCACTTAAACAGATGCCAGTAATATAGCAATATGAGCTGTACTGTCACAAAATCAAAAACCAATTTGTTATGCAAGTAGAACATTAAATGAGCATGAAATAAATTATTTCGCTATTGAAAAATAACTATTAGCTATTGTTTGCGATACTAAATACGTCAGGTCCTATCTATTTGGTAGAAAATTCGAGATCCTCAGCGATCATAAACCACTAGTTTGGCTTAATAACATAACAAAACCAAACATAAAATAGCAAAGATGGAAGATAAAATTAAACGAATTTGATTATAAAATAAAATATGTACCAGATGAAAAATACTATGTTGCAGACGCTTTATCCAGAATTAAAGTAGAAGAAAATTAGTTAGGAGAAATTTATAACACCACAGCAGCAACTGTACACAGTGCTGAAGTAGACAACCAAAAATATATTTCGGTAACCGAAAGACCCATAAACTACTATAAACCACAAATAGAATTTAAAATAAACATATAAATTGATGTTAATTTAAATCACTATTTCTATAAAACACAAATATTAATAAATTACATTGAAATGCCAATTGTTATATATTCCAAAGAATATTCATGTTCGCATAAAAGCGTTATTCATTTTAATAATGAAACCGATTTCCTTACTTTTTAAAAAGATTTCGTTGAAATAATTAATTCTAAAAACAGAAATCCACTAAAAAACTGATAGATCTTCAATGATGTGCAGAATTATATTATTTTTTAAACATAGAAAATTTTTACATCCAGGTATATAGAAATTAACTTTATTATTTAAAGAAAACTACTACTACCCGGGTTATCAAAATCTTATTCAAAATATAATTAACGAATTATAGATTGGTTAGAAGCCAAAAGAGCTCTTTTAAAAATATTTAACGACTCGGGAAAACCAATAGATCTAAAAGCAGATAAAGACTCAGCCTTTGTGTGTTCCGCATTGCAAATTTGGCTGAAATCCGAACATGTAAATATTAACATTACAACAAGTAACAATGGCGTTTCTGACATCGAAAGATTTCATAAAACAGACACTAAAAATAAATTAACTAGGTTCGAAATTATACTCCACACATATAATCACAAAACAAAACAATACAACTGGTAGAACACCAGCAGATATATTTATTTATGATGGAACCCCAGCTTATTATACACAACTAAATTAAACAATTGAAATTGAAAAATTAAATGATTCATTATGAACTAGGAATGCAATTAACAAGACTGGGTATATTCAATCCTAAATGATCCACTATCACATGTAATCGCTGAAAAAATAATAAATTCCACGCGAAATCATTAATACCCCACTTATTGAAATAATTCCTTACCCTGACGAAAACCAAAAATATTTTGACAGAAACGATACATGACAAATACTTTGTTCAAAATAATAAATCATTCACTGCAAAATCTAAAAATATAGTAATGAATCAATGTATAACAGGAATTTTAAATCAAGAAAAAAATTCATAAAAGATACGATTTGAAATATGTAGAGCCAAACATTATGTTAACATGGAATTTGCCAAAAACTATTTTGAATTGTCTTAATAGAGAAATAATCATAGAAGGTAATAATTTAATAAAGGCATTCAATTGTTCAATTCAACTAGACGAAATTTTAATCACAAATACTATGTTAGATTACCCACAAACAGTTTATGTAAGCAATAATGTAAGTAAACTAGAACAAATATCCTATATTCAAACTAAAGAAATTTTACAAGAACACACAAAAATGTACAACACATTTCAAATTATAACTTTAACTACATTAACTCTCATTGTAATCGCATTAACATTGTTTATATTTATAAGTATAACTAGAGGGATGGGCTAACTTCTGCCATGCCGAAGTTTGGTAATACCCTTGCAATTGTAAAGGATATAGATATAGTTTTCTCTGATTTGCCACGCTCCCAACAATTGGATATATATAATTTTTGGGCAATCTATTAAGCATGCCAACAGTAACCTATATATCAAATTTTGAAGCTGTATCTATAAGACTTTGGAAGATATAGTTTTCTCCGATTTGCCACGCCCCCAAAGGGCGGATATATATAAGTTTTCATAATTTTGTCGAAACGGTCAAGCCTAACGTCAGCGTCAATTTTTGGGACTCTAGGTGTAAAATTTTAGAAGATATAGTTTTTTCCGATTTGCCACGCCCCTAATGGGCGTAGATATATATTCTTTATCTTTTTTTCTAGGAGTGGTTGATACAAATATATGTTTAAAGTTTCAAGTCTCTGGCCTTAACAGCATCCAAAATATTGGAAGATTTATGTTAAGTAGACATTCCCGATTTGCCACGCCCCAAGTAAGCGTGGATATATAATTTTTTGATTAATCTAAAGGGAAGGCCAACAGTATATTACTTTCCAAATTTGGATGCTCTAGCTTTAAAAATGTAGAAGATATAGTTTTATACGATTTGCCACGCCCCCAAATGGCGTAGATATATATTCTATATCTTTTTGTATTTGGGTGCATATCAGGAGTATATATCCAAACTTCAAGTCTCTGACTTTAATAACTTCGAATTTATCCCACTAAAATATTTCTTAAAACCGATCTGTCCTATGGGAGCTATAGGATATAGTCATCCGATCCGGATCATTCCGAGACATACAATGCCTGCAGCACATTCCAGCCTATGTGCAGTCTCGGAGGAGATTGCATTGATCCAGACAGACGGACCGACAGACAGACGGACAGACGGACCGACAGACAGACGGACAGACGGACATGGCTATCTCAACTCAGCTCGTCTTGCTGATCAAGAATATATATACTTTATATGGTCGGAGATGCTTCTTTCTCTGCGTTGCAAACTCCTGACCAAAATTAACATACCCTTTTTGCAAGGGTATAAAAATATACCACAAAATTTTATCATAAATTATAAGAATCAACCCCAGATACACAAAAAGAAGTAGCTGAAATGAAAAATGAAAATATTGTAATAGAAAACAAGTAAGAACGCTCTAGTCGGGTCTGCCCGACTACGAAATCCCCCGAACCAAGTCCGAGGCGGTGTTTTAAGCAATCTAGCTTACACCTTTTATCTGTACATATTGCCCTCTGCGCGCACACACACACGCACACATATACATACACAAGCACGCACGCCGCTTACTGCGTAGATGATTTAGCGGCTGCGGTTGGGCTGCAGTCTGGGCAGCATTATGAGAAATTAATTGTTAAATAACTTTGGTTCTAGATCTAATTTTTTAATGAAATTTTCAGAACATAATATTGACATCTAGAGGTGTATATGTACAAAATCCCAACTCCCTAGTATTTGAAATACGTTTTTTCCACTTATGGGGCTAATGGGGGGAGATATCCAAAATTTGAAAATTTTGTTATCTGTATGTAGAGCACAGCAACATTCATAGTCAATTTGGTGTCTCTAGGTGTTATGGTCTATAAGTTATAGCTTAAAAACAAAGTCAAAATATCGATTGTTATCGATAATAAGGAAATAGGATGAGTTATCGAAAAAAAATAAATAAACTGCTACTGTGTATGGTACACAAGAATATATATCTAAAATCTCAAATCTCTAGCTTTTGTGGTTTACGAGATCACTGCGTTCATACGGACGGACATTCGGACAGACGGACGGACGGACAGACGGACAGACGGACATGGCTAGATCGACTAAGCTCGTCGTCCTGATCAAGAATATATATACATTATGGGGTCTGCCACGCCTACATAATATCCTAAATTATCCGCCTGAGGACAGGCTAAATTTTTAAGGATGGGGAAGTGACATATGTATTCACACACTTTACTTATAACATGCACTTGACAATTGTATATCACATAAGAACACATTCCTTTCCCACAGTAGTAACATAAACATAATTCAATAATCAAATAGTGACAATAACAGTTCTGGCTACCCACGAACTTATCAATTATTATAAACAACTGCCAGAATCGCTATTCCCACGATAGGGGTTGAAACTGCCGACATGGCACAAATCACGGCTCTCTCAATATTCGCCTCTCCCAAAGAGCGATCATCTCAAGAGCCAAAAGCTCCATGGTTTAAAGTCCAATTAATAAAAGCTCAAAGCCGAGGTTTGCTAAACGTCTTCAGTACTTACGGAGTCTAATAAGTTGAAATAAAGTTATATTTTTATACCCTGAACCTATTAAAAATGGGAAATCAGGGTATAATGGTTTTGCAAAAAGTATGTAACAGGCAGAAGAAGCCGTGGCAGACCCCATAAAGTATATATGTTCTTGATCAGGGTGACAAGCTGAGTCGATTTGGCCCTGTCCGTCTGTCTGTCCGTCTGTCCGTATGTATGAACGCGTCGAACTCAGAACATATAAGAGCTAGAGACTTCAAATTTTGCACGGTGGTCTGTGTATGCAGCGCGCATATCGAGTTTGTTTTAAATATTCGATCAATTTTCCCGTTTCAATGATATCGATTTTAAACGTTATCAAGATTCAGTTTTTTTACCATATCTTTTACTTATTTTTAGGTACAACTACCAAATTTTGTTTTTAGCTTTCTGTAAATAAAATGCATTTTCTATTTTTTTAAATTTTAGATACCAGCTCCACATTTTACAAAACAAAAAAAAAAAAAAAAAAAATTAATAAAGCCACAATTTAATTTTTTAATTTTTTAGCGAAAGCCATATTTTCAATAAAATAATAGCATTCATTGCAGAAAATTGCATTCATTGGGTTTGCTTACTGGGGTATTTTGGAGGATTTGTATTTCATATACATACATACGGTACATACACACATACGATTCTGCTTTTTATGTTTAAAGTGTGAATAGAGAGGGATTGTTTGCTTAGATGGGTATTTTTGGGAATTGGTATTTCATATACATACATACGTATGTATGTAGCACCACGAAGGAAGAGATCAACGTTATCATCATCATCATCATGGACCGAGAATCGAGTATTAACATCTGCTCTGATGGAGAGAGTAATGACGGCTTTTCGATATCGGCACGATTTTGAGAAGCTGTATAGAATTCTCGGCTTTCGAAGGTTTACTTGTGATCACGGAGTACTCATTGAATTTTTATCTGCAAGATAATTTAGTTTATCTTCCTGCTTGCAAGCTAGACAATTTCAATTCGCTCTTTCATGGACTTGGTAGATGCTTTATTGTTGGGGCGACTATAATGCCAAGCACCCATGGTGAGGGTCAAGGCTATTAAATTCCAAAGGTGCTGAGCTATATAAATGCAGCACTAACAATAAATACTCGACCCTATCAACCGGCAAATCCAACATACTGGCGAACTGATATGAGTAAAATCCCAGATTTGCTGGATTTTATTGTCTACTCTGGGCTACCGCAAAATAATTTTAAAATAGGTGAGAATTTTGATCTGAGCTCTGATCAGTCACCAATTATTGTGACCTATGGTTCGTCAGTTTGTTTCAAGCAGAAGCCTTATAGAACTATTAGTGAAAAAACTAAAACATTTAAAAATTGCCACATAACTAAACTAACAGTAAAACCACATAAACTCAAAACTCCAACCAGTAAAACTACATAAGATCAAAACTACACCCATGAAAACCACATAACTAAAACTACACCCAGTAAAACTACAACTACATCCAGTAAAGCTACATAAAGGCAAAGCACGACGCCTTAACTACGCGTAGCCACGACAGAGGGTATAAAACACCAGCACACCGGGCATCAAGGAGATTCTTTCCCGGCAAGCCGTCGGGTACACAACGGAGTTGGAAACCGACCACGAGAACTAGCAGGATTTACTACCACGAGAATTACCAGGATTTACGACTACGAGAACTATCAAGGATTTACTACTAAGAGAATTACCAGGAGTTACTACTACGAGAATTACCAGGATTTACTACAACGAGAATTACAAAGATTCGTTACTAAAAGAATTACCAGGATTTACTACTACGTTACCAGGATTTATGACTACGAGAATTATCAAGGATTTACTACTACGAGAATTATCAAGGATTTACTACTACGTTTCCAAGATTTGCTAATTCGCGAATTCACCACTACGAGCGCAAGTTGACTCCTCAACTTAAAGGGAAGCGAGTAGTATGCCGGGAGTACGGTGGATCAGCTATCGCCGCAAGGCGGAATTAGAGGTGGTCCTACAGGAGTTTGGAATTGACGCGAGTGGCTCAGTGGAAGAGTTGCGCAGGAGGCTCAGTCTATTTGTAGGCCGAGACGAAGACATCCACGGGGGCCATCAAATTGGGTCGCAGCACCGCCTGAGTGGCGAGTGCTGATGCCACATCGACGGATACCACCAGCGCTGGTAGCGGAAGTCGGGGCATTGCCAGGAGGGAGGTGTACCGGATCCGGCAAAATGCTATCGGCGGGATCAGCGTCCAATGGTTGACCGGGAGAAAGGGGGGTGGGAGTGTGATGAATCCCAAAATAGCCACCCACCCATCTCCACCAAACGCCACCCACCCACACACAACACCCACACCATCGAACCCGCAGCACACACACACGACGGCGCGCAGCTGCAGCTCTTACGCCTGGCAGCGATGTAAGCCGGCAGCGGCAGCGGGCGCTCGGTTCAACATAGTACAAAACGGCTGAGCGCAAACTCAACACCCCGCAAGCCGAAGCCGGGGCGCAGGCGCACAGCTGCAGCGCTTACGCCTGGCAGCGAGGTAAGCCGGCAATGTAAGCCGACAGCGGCAGCTAGCGCTCGGCTCAACAAATTACACCACGGCGGAGCACGAACGCAACCCACCGCGAGCCGAAACCGGGGCGCAGGCGCACAGCTGCAACGCATACGCCTGACAGCGATGCAAGGCGGCAGCGGAAGCGCGCATTCGGCTTAAAGAGAGCACACCACGGCCGAGCGAAAAGCCACCTCGAGCAAGAGGCCGACGCAGCAAGGCAGAGGCAGCAGTACGAGCTCTCGGGACACTCATCTTCAGCACTCTGACGTGCGCGCATGACGCGCATGCGGCGCGTCATAGCAGGAACGAGGCAGTCGACGGCACGTGCTGGAGCGAGCAGACGTGTGCGCAGGAGCGCGCATGAGCGCCCAGCACTTGACAAGAGAAGAGTGAAGATAAAATAAGAGTTTAAAAGCAATGTATAGCAATGAAGTTAATAAAACACCGAATAACTAAAACCTAAAAGTGCTGTGTGGTATACGTTCATGTGTGTGATCCCTTTTTACCCTCCTCCTCCTGCACGGTCGGGCGATGTCCTCCGAGCAGAGGGGATCGCAGTCCCACGGCTTCCGCATGAGATAAGCGCCGTCCTCCCGGCGGGAGGCATAATCGCACATCTCCGACATGGGCGGGCGTTGTCCCCCGCGCTGCGGCGATTCCGTCACCTTTCGGCAAGACCGGGCGATGCCCTCCGAGCAGAAGGAGATGTCCCTTAACCCGCAACCCGTGTCAGTGTTGTCCTTCCACCGCCTCAGCCACCAGTCGGCGGCGGCCCTCTCAACCAGCAAGTCCCAGACACATATACAAATTATTTGTGGAAGGCCCTGGCCGCGACTGACAATTATACCTCGGCCAGCGAACTTCCTTACAAGCTTTGCGTTCTAACGCAAGCTTGCCCTCGGCTCCAGTACCTAAGACACTTTAACTCTGTCAACGCAACTCTGCGCATCGTAACTTCTTAGTCGGTGACCCTAATAATAAATAAAAAACTGTTTACATACCATGACGATCCCATACAAGGAGGTCATACAGGCATAAACAAAAATTTAGAAAAAGTAAAAAGATATTATTATTTCAAAAATATTACACGTCATATAAAGCAGTACATAATAAATGTCCTAAATGCCTTACAAAAACAACAACACATATAAAGACCCCAATGACGGAAACACCGATATATGCTTTTGACAGAGTGATAGTAGATACTATATGTCCACTACCACGTTCAGATAATGAAGATAACGATCTAATAAAGTATTTGCTATCTATTCCAATTACAAATAATAGCGCAACAACAGTCGCTAAAGCAATATTCCAACATTTTATACTTAATGAAGATATTCATTACGGATATGGCTACTGAGTATAAAAATCAAATAATATCAGGTATATGCAAGTATATGAAGATTCAAAATCTCACATCTACAGCGTATCACCACCAGACATTAGGGACATTAGAACGAAGCTATAGAGCATTCAATGAATACATTCGTTCATTTATATCTGCAGACAAAACCGATTGGAATGTTTGGATACCATTTTCCCTTATTGTTTCAACACAACACCCTCGGTCACGCATGATTCTTGTCCATACGAACTAGCCTTTGGTACACTACCAGATAGATTTTAATAAGATAGATAATACAATATCGACGATTACGCTAAGGAAATAAAATTTATTCTAGAAAAACAATACAAAAGAGCGAGAATAACGCTAGAAAATCATAATGACAAAAGTAAGAAATAATACGATAAAAAAGCAGCAGACATAAGCATAGAAATGGGAGATAGAGTACTATAAAAAAACGAAGTAGGACATAAATGAGACCCCAGTTAATGGTAGCCATATGCGTTTTCTAATTATACCCTGAACCCATTGAAAATGGGAAATCAGGGTATAATGGTTTTGCAAAAAGTATGTAACAGGCAGAAGGAGGCGTGGCAGACCCTATAAAGTATATATATTCTTGATCAGGGCGACGAGCTGAGTCGATTTGGCCCTGTCCGTCTGTCTGTCCGTCTGTCCGTCTGTCCGCCTGTCCGTATGTATGAATGCGTCGATCTCAGAACCTATAAGAGCTAGAGACTTCAAATTTTGCATGATGGTCTGTGTATACAGCGCGCATATCGAGTTTGTTTTTGATATTCGATAACTTTTCCTGTTTCACTGATATCGATTAAAAACGTTATCAAGATTCAGTTTTTGGATCATATCTTTTACATCATTTTAGCTACAGCCACTTAAATTAGCTTTTTGTAAATAAAATACATTTTCTATTTTTTCATATTTTGAATACCGGCTCCACATTTCACAAAAAAAATTTATACAAAAAAAAAATTATCAAAGCCACAATTTAATTTTTTCAAATTTTTCAGTGAAAACCGTATTTTCAATAAATTAATAGTATTCAATGCAGAAAATTGTGTTCAAATCCGTTAAGTAATACAGAAGTAATTAAAGGAAACATTGTAAAAGCACGCTGCAGCAGCCTGTACGTGTGCATACATACACTCAAATCAACTACGCAGTAATCGGCGCGCGTGCTTCTGTGTGCATGGTATGTATATGTGTTCATGTGTATACAAATGTGTGCATGTGTATATATGTGCATGTGTATATGTGTGGATGTGTATATGTGTGCATGTGTATATGCGCGCAGAGGTAATATGTATAGATAAAAGATGTAAGCTAGGTTGTTTTAATCAGCTCGGACTTGGTTCAGGTTATCTCGTAGTCGGGCAGACCCGACTAGAGCTTTCTTACTTGTTTTAACTTAGTTTCTTTAGCGTAATATTATTTTTTATATAAAAGTTCTACGATGGTTATACTATTGTTTACCAAATACGAGTTCTATGACTTCCTTCAACGATAACTAATGTCTGGTAGTGGCGTGCAGTAGATGTTAGGTTATAAATTTTTAGATGTTTGCACAAGTAATTAAAAATGGAAATTGTATACCCTTGCAAAAAGCGTACATTAATTTTGGTCAGAAATTTTCAACGCACAGAAGGAAGCATCTCCGACTACATAAACTATATTTATTCTTGAACAGCAAGATGAGCTGAGTTTATAATAAAGCCATGTCCGTCTGCCTGTGTGCCTGTCTGGATCAACGCAATCTCCTCCTCGATATGCGCGCTGTATTCGTGGACCAACGTGTAAAATTTTAAGTATCTAGCTCTTATACAATAGATTCTGAGATCAATGCTTTCTTACATACGGGCTGACAAATGGACGGACGGACGGACAGACAGACGGACAGAGTCAAATCGACTCAGCTCGTCGGCCTGATCAAATATAAATATACACTATGGGGTCTGCCACACCTCCTTCTGCCTGTTACATACTTTTTGCAAAATCATAATAGCCTGGTTTCCCATTTTTAATGAGTTCAGGAGATAAAAATTAATTGTGGTTTTATTTGCAACTGAAGTTAAATTAAAATGATTTTGTATAATAAGCGAAATGGAACATTTTGTGACTTTAGCTTACAAGATGTAAACGATTTAAAAACTAGAGGGATGGTCTAACTTCGGCCATGTCCCTTGCAATTGCCAAGGATATAGATATAGTTTTTCCTGATTTACCACTCCCCAACAATTGGATATATATAATTTTTGTGCAATCTGTTAAGCAGGGCAACACTAACCTATGTATCAAATATTTTTATAGCTGTAACTATAAAACTTTGGAAGATATATATATCCATTTTGCCACGCCCCAAAGAAACGGATATATATCATTTTTCATAATTTTGTCGAAACGGTGAAGCTTAACGTTTTTGTTAATTTTTGGGACTCTGTAAAATTGTAGAAGATACAGTTTTTCCGATTTGCCACGCCCCTAATGGGCGTAGATATATATTCTTCATCTTTTTTTCTAGGTTTTGTTCAGTATTGAGCTCGTATGCCAAAGCTATCGAAGAGAGAACTCAAGCTTCAGAGTCAAATAAAAATCGCTTACAGTCTAAACAGCAAAAAAACCCACACTATTTCAAGCGTCAGCAGCACAAAGTTAACCAAGAACAAAACAAACAGCAAACTCAAGGCCCAGAGCCTTTGGATGTTGACACATCTGCAAAATTACAGCAGCATACAGAAATTGGGAAAGCTCAGACCAATATAGTATCAGCTCAGAAAAGGCAGACCACGTCTGAACGCTTGTCAGGTCAAAAGCGTCAGCGTGTAAACAATGTAGTACACATCGCTTTTTACAGTCAGGAAGAAAGTTATGAAAAAGAAGACATGGCCGCAGTTAATGATATTGAAAATGATAGCGAATCTGTATGGAGTATCGAATCAGTAAATTTTTTAGGGAACGCTCCCGGCTGCCAGTCATCGAAAGACAGTTGACTGGGAGAATATTAAGGAGCTACGCAAACTAGTTCCCGTCGATAGCCCTTTCACTGTGAGCTCAATACATGGATACAATACATGGAGTAAAATCCAAAGTAAATGCCTAATGAACATTTTTCGAAAGGTCTCCCCTTTCTTCTTACTAGAAACGTTAAGTACATTTGATGCCATCATAGACTTCGACCTGCTAACGCAGGCAGGAGTGACATTAAATCTGCAGAACAGCACTCTAGAATACCAAAATACATCTGCGTTACTAATATTGTGATAGCGTAAATTTGACGGATGTCAACGACATAGTGGTACCGAAGTCTGCCAAAAAATAG
Source organism: Drosophila gaucha (assembly GCA_035045545.1). NCBI lineage: Eukaryota > Metazoa > Arthropoda > Insecta > Diptera > Drosophilidae > Drosophila > Drosophila gaucha. The sequence continues at coordinate 98,759 of JAWNOY010000226.1, forward strand.
TTCAAGAAAGTTATACTAGACAGAGTAAAAGTATTTTTCGACCTCTAACGAGGAATTGCTTTTTAACACCTCAGTCACCGCCACTATCCGTACAATTGATAACGAGCCGGTATATTCAAAACTGTACCGTCATCCTATGGGAGTCGCAGACTTTCTAAATGACGAAATCAGGCAGCTTCTGAAAGATGGCATAATTAGGCCATGAAGGTCCCCGTATAACAGCCCTACTTGGGTTGTCGACAAGAAAGGGACAGATGCCAACTGCAACAAAATCAAACGGCGGGTTATCGACTTCAGGAAACTGAACGAGCGAACTATTGCCGATCGATACCCAATGCCATTCATACCCATGATTCTAGCGAACCTGGGAAAGGCAAAGTTTTTCACAACCCTGGACTTAATGTCGGGGTATCACCAAATTTACTTAGCGGAGCAAGACCGCATAAAACTTCGTTTTCAGTAAATGGGGGAAATATGAATTCTGCCGCTTACCATTTGGCTTAAAAATGCTTGAAGCGTTTTTCAAAGAGAACAAATCGGGAAAATATGTTACGTCTATGTAGATGATGTAATAATTTTTTCTGAAATTGAAACTGACCATGTTAAGCACATCAATACAGTACTATAGTGCCTAAGCGACGCTAACATGAGAGTCTCCCAAGAAAAATCCAAGTTTTTTAAAGAAAGCATCGAGTACTTCCGATTCATAGTAACTAGGGGCGGTGCAAAAACTGATCCCGAAAAAGTAAGAGCCATACAAGAATACAAGCATGCAAATAACTTGTACAGCCTTAGATCGTTTCTCGGCCTTGCCAGCTATTACAGGAGATTTGTTTAAGATTTTGCATCCTTTGCAAGACCACTGACAGACGTACTGTAAGGCGAAAACGGCTCAGTCAGTAAATTCAGGTCCAAAAATGTTACATTTGAGTTTAATGAAATTCAACGCGAAGCATTCGATCGTCTACGGGATATTTTGGCATCCGAAGATGTCATCCTAATGTACCCAGATTTCAAACAACCCTTTGACCTAACCACCGATGCATCCGCAAATGGTATAGGTGCCGTACTATCCCAAGGGGGTCACCCAATAACCAATATTTCCAGAACGCTAAAACAATGCGAACTGAACTATGCCACAAACGAAAGGGAGTTACTTGCCATTGTATGGGCCCTGGGCAAATTACAGAATTTTCTATACAGTACAAATTAAATAAGAATTTTTACTGACCACCAACCACTTACCTTTGCAGTTTCGGACAGAAATACCAACGCAAAAGATTAAGAGATGGAAAGCATACATTGACGAATAACGCAATGTTCATAACCAGGGAAAGAAAACTTCGTGGCAGATGCCCTCTCCCGACAGACATAATTCTTTCAAACGATGACCTCGGATGCACCATCCACAGCGAACTTCGCTGACCTATACGGTCGAAACCACATACAAATCTTTAAATTGCTTCAGGAACCAAATCATCCTAGAAGAAGTGCACGATATCCATCAAAACGAAACTTCATACTTTTCGGCAACAAAACTCTATATCTAATAAACTTCACTGACAAAAACAAGATATTCGAGACACTTAAAGAAGCCATAAACCCAGAAGTTATAAATGCAATACACTTCGATTTACCATTCCTGGCTAATTTCCAACACAATCTAGTGTTAAATTTTCCTGCAACCAAATTCTGGCACTGCAAGAATGTCGTAACAGACATCACTGACAAAAACGAACAGTTAGAAATAATAACTGCCGAACACAATCGTGCATACCGAGCCGCCCAAGAAAATACCAAACAAATCATCCTGGCTAATGAAGTCGTCATAAATTGTAAAGTGTGCACCAAGGCAAAATATGATATACATCCCAAAAAAAAAGAACACCGGTTCCCACCAATTCCTTCATACGCCGGCGAAATGTTATACATAGATATTTTTTCCACGGATAGAAAATAGTTCCTAACTTGCATCGACAAGTTTCCAAGTTTGCGATCGTGCAACCAGTAGCTTCTCGAACAATAGTCGATTTGAAAAAACCTATAATTCAACTGGTAAACTTGTTTCCAAACATAAGAACTATATACTGCGATAACGAGGCTGCATTCAATTAAGAAATAATAACATCGTTACTGAAAAACAATTATGGTATAGATGTCGTAAATGCACCCCCGCTCCACAGCATATCGAACGGTCAAGTGGAACGTTTCCACAGCACTTTAACAGAAATTGCTAGGTGCCTTAAAATTGACAAAAATATTGACGACACGACCGAATTAATTATGAGGGCGAGAGTAGAATATAACAGGACAATGCACTCTGTCACAAACCAAAAGCCGATCGAAATCATTCACTCAGCTCCAAAAGAACTCCAGCAAGAAATAGAGGAGAAATTAACAAAGGCACAGCTTACTTCCATGAACAGATGTAACCCGACTAGGCAGAATAGGGTGTTCGAGATGGGTGAAAAGGTTTTCTTAAAGAGCAACAGAAGGCTAGGCAACAAACTGACCCCACGATGCTCAGAAGAGAAGATACAAGCAGACATGGGAACGTCTGTTCTCATTAAGGGGAGGGTGGTCCACAAGGACAACCTGAAGTAAAGCTGGAACCTCACGCCTCACTTTCTATTACAGGTTTTTGGGCGTGATTTTCTTTACAATAACAACGGCCATCGTTATTACGACAAATGCTCGGATTACCGACTATTCACACTCTAACTATATCCCCGTAATAGACGGAAATGCAATGGTATGGGAACAGCGAGATTACTTAAGACACTCTAGCAACTTGACGGAACTTACGAAAATCGCAGATGATACAGACAAATTGTCCGAATTATTCCCACAATCGCACATGCGAAAGATATTAGACGTTGACACAGACCATATTAGAAGCCTTCTATCAGCATTAAAAATACACCATAGGATTGCCAGAAGTTTAGATTTTTTAGGCACTGCCCTCAAGGTAGTTACAGGTACCCCAGACGCCTTAGATTTGGAAAGACTAAAATTGTCCGAATCGCAATTGATTGAATCAAACAACAGACAGGTAATAATCAACTCAGAGACCCAAAAACAAATAAACCAACTCACAGATGCAATTAATAAAATAATTAAAGAAAAAAAGAGTAATTTGGTTGACACTCCTCATTTGTACGAAGCATTACTAGCAAGAAATAGAATGTTAATATTGGAAATAAAAAATTTAATGCTTACAATCACTTTCGCCAAGTCTAACATTGTAAAACCAACAATTTTCGATCACAATGGCTTGAACTCTCTAATTGAACAAACCACAGATATAGTTCCTATAGTTAATCTTCTAGAAGCGTCCGATATAAAGGTTCTCCAGTCTGAAAATATAATACACATACTAATCGCCTACAACAGAATTAAGTTTATTTGAAAAAAAAGTCACTGTATTCCCGGTATCGCACCAACACACCGTACTACAACTACAAGATGACATCGTGGCGGAATGTGATGACGATATTCTAGAAGTAACGGAATGTACCACGACAACTTACACTACATTCTTCAAACTGGCAAGACATGAGACTTGTGCACGAGCCCTACACGCAGGAGGCACAGCGCGATGCCACACGGAGCCCAGCCAATTAAGGGACATTACGCTCGCGGATGACGGCGTCATAATTATCAACGATAGCCCGGCAATGATCAGTACAGACGGTAGCCCAGAAATATCCACAAACGGCACACACCTCGCCACCTTTGAACGATCAGCTGTCATAAATGGCGCTAAATACGTGAATCAACGTGAAGCCCTAAGCAAAACTCCGATCACCACTATCAAATATCATCGCCCACGATCCAGTCCTGAGCATACCGTTCCTTCAGAGAATGAACAGCGAAAACTTGCACACCATCCAGAAGTTCCAAGACGAAGTTGCGTCGGCCGGATCACCTAAGCTCTGGTTCATGGCCGGAGCAGCACTCAGCCTCATGTTCAGCGGGTCTCTACTCCTTTTCCAAGTGCTAAGGCAAAGACGAGACTCGAAGGAGATTCAGAAGGCTATCGACAAATTTAGTACGACCGAGGACGGTCATAACATTTAGGGGGGAGTAGTTAACAAGTAACCCTCGCGCTTATGTAACCCTCGCCGCAGCTGCAACGGTCAACGGCTTTAACTAGATACCTCGTTATCGCTTATGATTATGCTGAGTCGGCTTGCCGACCATGACTTTGTAGCGTGTTGTTTAGATTTTAATCTTTGCATATTCTTTGTCTTTAGCTTTAAATGAACAATTATTGTACTTTGAATTCATGTTCTGTATAAGTATCAAGAGACCATAGTCTCCGAAATACAAGCTCCGGCACAGCATTTAATACATATATCTTTCATTTCTTTGTTGAGCAACCTAATCAACAGCAGGATAACACCTGCATCAACACCACCCATCAACCCGCAACGAGACGACTGTAAGGACTCGACGCACTGGAATACATAATTTATATACCTAGACATCGCTTTGAGTCGGGGATACGTTAAAAAAACTACGACGCAAAGTGAATTAAGATTTTCTACAGCAAACAATGTAAAGATCGAAGATAGGTTCTAGGGTTACAAAAATTTTACTTTTTAAAAAGAAAATTGAACAAAATAAACTTTAAAATAAAACCAAAATAACATAACTTTATTACATATAAAAACAAAAATTAACTAATTCAATTAAAACGAAATAGAGAATTCAATTAATCAATTATAAAAAAATTATTTTTTTCACTCAGCTTGTCACCCTGATCAAGAATATATATACTTTGTGAGGTCTGACACTGCGCCTTCTGCCTACACATACATATATTGTCACCAAACCATTTTACCCTAAAATCACATTTCCAATGGGTTCAGGGGTTTAAAAAATACCAAGCACATGATTTTGTTCTGTGAAAATCGGTTACATCGATTGCAAGATTTTTTAACCAGACTATTCCGGATATGCTAAAAAATAGGTAGCTCGCGATTTGTTGAGTTGACTACTTCTGTATTTACATCTTTTAAAACTTGTAACTAGAGGGATGGGTTAATTTCTGACCACTGCAAAGTTTAGTGAATTCCCATGTATTTGTAAACTATTTAAGTATTGTTTTTCTGATTTGAAAGATATAGTTTTCTCTTATTTGATATTTTACAAAGATTTATATTTATTACTTCTTTTTCAATTTTGTAGAATTTCAGCTGAGCTTAAGGTATTTGTTACCTTTTGGGTTTCTAGGTGTAAAATTCATAGCTTTATATTCAATTTGTTTTTGTGTGGGGGTGGTTCATACACATATATATTTTAAGTTTCCAGAACTCTGGGTTAAACAGCGCCAAAATATTAGAGTTTTTGAGGTAAAACACTAAATAGACTTCCCGATTGTGCTTTCCAAATTTGGATGCTCTAGCTTGAAAGCTGTAAAAGATATAGTTTTACGCGAATTGCCGAGCACCCAAATTGACATAGCTTTATAAAGGGTATATTTTTCTATGAGGGTGGGATAGAAGAGTATTGGTTCAAATGTCAAGTCTTTGACTTTAATAGCATCGAAATTTTCCCACTTACAAAGATTTCTTAAAATCGATGTCCTATGGGTGCTATAGGATACAGTCGTCCGGTCCAGGAGATTACGAGATATACGACGCAGACAGCAGATTCCAGCCTATGTGCAAAATTTCGGCTCTGCCTTTTTCAACTGGTAGGGGAAGGAGATTGCGTTGATCCAGATAGACGGACAGACAGACAGTGCTATACCAAATTCAACTCGTCGGGCTGATCAAGATATATACACTTTGTATGGTCGGAGATGCCTCCTTCTTTTGCATATGAATATATTGATTTTCGTTTAGAAGTGGATAGGGGACCACTGAGAATGCATCCGAAGATAGTCTCTTGCTTAAGAATCGTACAACAAATATTGGCTTTGACGCCCCCATGAGGATGGACGGAAGTATATCCGCTCCAATAAGGACGTTTTTTTGCGCGGTTTGGTGGAACGATTTTCCAACGTGGGCCAACGGCATATAAAGCAAGTCTCTTAACTTCGTTCTTTGGAAAGAGTGGGAAGGAAGTCATAATAGGACGCCTTGCGTGTTGGAGGCAAAATAGTTTTGCACGTTGTCCTATGTTCGGGAGACTTGCGTCTGGAATGGAAGAAAGCGATGCGGAGGGGACGTCTCGATGCAGAAGTGTGTTGTGACGTCCCTTGCAAATGCGGATGTTATACGCACTGAATTGTAATCTTTCAATTGATATCCTCGGACAAAACAGTTCACACATAGTCTGCACTGCTTTATGGTGGAGGCTCTCTCGTTTATTGAAATTTCCAAAAAAACAGCATGGACGGAACGGATGGTTCTCTTTCGAACACAGCTTATACTCTTGCTTGACGCTTACTTTCGTTTTGAAAGTTTGGATCGTGGCCATCGGCATGTCTTTTTGAGGACCCGAGACTGAGTGATGGTAAATGAGGGGGTCTTGTGGTTTTGAATAGCCTCCAGCGTTCGATGTCTATCTATTAGGAATTTGTTCATCAAATCCCACGAAGGTAACTCTATCCTAATGCTCCTAGAGGGACAGAGTTAATTTGGAAAGCTTTGATGAACCAATGAATACAAGAATGGCATCCCAATTCTCAGTGTTCACGTCGGAATGCTCCAGAGCGGTCAGGTGGTGCTTTGCAGCCCTTTGAGTGCTGCCCGGTCTCTTGGTGCATAGAGGTCAAGCTGAATTGAGTTTTCAATTGACCTTTCACTAAATGCCGCTTGTTTTTCAAAGCGCGCTGATAGGTTGTTCCAGGCAGATAGTCTTAGCCTCTCCTATCGTTTGGAGTTCAGGCTTAATAACTTTTCCACAGGTGTTAGGCATGGATTATGCACATATGTACATTGCTCTGAATAAGTCACTGAATGTTGGCCATTTTAAATAATCACCCGTGAACATTTCTATGTCTCAGGGTGGGGAGATTGCCTAGCGGAGTGGAGGGCATAGGAATTTGAGGTGCGACGGATGCAGCCTCTGGCTGACCACCGTTCGGTGACATACAGCGATACTTGTACTTGGCCTGAAATTTGTTAAACACAGCCTTACTGTACTGTTTATGATCGCTGGCTGAAAGGACCTTTGCCCCATAATGTCAAATCGGGAGAAAACTATGTATTTCAAAGTTTTATAGGTACAACATATATATATTTTATATATGTAGGATTGTTATTATGTATCGATTATATTTATTAATTATGATTATATTATATTAGATTAGGTTTTGGTAATTAAAATCTCGGCTTCCAGTTTTCTTAACTTTGACTTCAGCTTTTCGGCTCTGCCGGCCTCTATAACTTATACGACTTCTGTAGCGTACAGAAGTCGTAAAAGTTATAGACTTAATTCAACTTAACAACTTGACAACTTGACTTCTTCTGTCTATCGATCAGCCACCACTGCCCTTCTTCGTTGTGTACAACTTTGCGGTATGGTGTTGCCACCTCGTTGTACTGCTACTCTTTGTTACATTCGGTCATCCTGATCACTGTCGTCTGACCCAGACGACAACAGCTCTCCGTTATTGGTTCTCTGCACTTGAACGCTGTCGCTCCATGGATTTGTCACGCTTCTTCCTACGACTGTCCGTCGAGGAGTCATTGCGATGCGACTTCTTATCTTGCGCGCGGGTGATTTGGAACATGGCGAGTCCGTGTTGCTGGCACGTACACGCTGCTTCTTCTTGAGCTTCTTCTCTCGTTTTTATACCCTGAACCCATTGAAAATGGGAAATCAGGGTATAATGGTTTTGCAAAAAGTATGTAACAGGCAGAAGGAGGCGTGGCAGACCCCATAAAGTATATATATTCTTGATCAGGGTGACGAGCTGAGTCGATTTGGCCCTGTCCGTCTGTCCGTATGTATGAACGCGTCGATCTCAGAACATATAAGATTTGGAGACTTCAAATTTTGCATGATGGTCTGTGTATACAGGGAAAATATCGAGTTTGTTTTAGATATTCGATATATTTTTCCGTTTCAATGATATCGATTTTAGAACGTTATCAAGATTCAGTTTTCTGACCATATCTTTTACATATTTTTAGCTACAGCTACCAAATTTTGTTTTTAGCTTTTTGTAAATAAAATACATTTGCTATTTTTTCATGTTTTGGATACCGGCTCCACATTTTACAAAAAAAAATGTATTAAAAAAAAAAAATTATCAAAGCCACAATTTAATTTTTTCAAATTTTTTAGTGAAAACCGTATTTTCAATAAATTAATACAGTTTCACTCTGAACTTCTTGGAGACAAGACGTGTTTAAATCTGCATTCACCGAGCTGCCAAAGAGCAATCGTAAAACATTTACAGCTAATTAAGCAAAAAAACAAACAAGTGCACAAAACAAAATACGAAAAATTAAAAAACAACAAAAGCAAAAAACACAGTTACAAGTGCAGGGCGCGAGCCCAAAAAACAACAACAATGGACAAACCGCCTGACATACACAGATTCCCAACAACATCAATTTACAGCAAATATGCAAATACAGACAGCCCAAAATACATAGTAATAACTAGAAAAGACAATGCATCATTTGAAAAAGTGTCACCGTTATTAAAAAAACAATAGACTACACATGCGAAGGAGAAGTCGAATCTTGCAAAAAAACGCGCGCTGGTTTCTTATTAGTAAAAACGAAAAACAACACACAGGCAATTAAACTACTCAAACTGAGAAATATGGCAGAGATGCAAGTGACAGCCTCTGAACACAAATCTCTCAACCAATCTAGAGGAGTTATATACTGCAACGAACTACGAAATATCGACGAAACCGAAATATTAAATGAATTAAAACCACAGAATATAACCGAAGTGCGTAAAATATTAAAAAAACAAGATCAAACTCTGACAGAAACTGGACTAATAACAATTACATTCGCCTCACACTCCGTGCCAGAATCAATAAAAGTTGGATACGAAAGCGTAAGAGTTCGACCTTACATCCCAATGCCGCTGAGATGCAGAAAATGCCTCCGCTTTGGCCACCCAACACCGATCTGCAAAAGCCCCGAAGAAACTTGCAAAAACTGCTCGGGAAGAACACACACAGAGGAAAGCGAGACATGCACAAAAGAAAAAAGTTGCATTAATTGTATTAACAACCCAGAAGTAGATTACAAACACAGCCCATTAGATCGAAAATGTCCAGCATTTCTTAAGCAACAGGAATTAGTGGCGATCAAAACAACAGAAAAAGTCGATCACAAAACAGCGCTAACAATATACCACGCCCGACACACTCACCAAATAAGAAACACCTATGCCACAACACTATCCAACCCGACAGCAAAACAAAACAGTAACACAGCAACACCAAATGCAAATACAACTACATCAAATGAAACAAGAACCACACACTCACACGCCCCAAAGCCGCCAATGTCTAACAACAAAACACACCAGCCAACATACTCACCAACCGCCCACACACACAACATCACAACAACACCAAAATGCACACCCGCAAACCACTCTGAAGACATGGATCTAGATGTCCCCGTCAACACAAAGGACCTAACATGCGAGCAATCATCAAACATGAAACTACGCATTTTCACTAAAGATAAAAACACCTTATCAACCAATCTTAAGCCCTCAAAACTCAACATACTAAAAACAAAAAACACAAATAAGAATAAGCACAAAAACAACAGCGAAAGCGACAGTGTTTAACACTTACAAGTAAAAGCAGTGATCGGCGTCCACCAGTTCGCGCCATTGGCGAAGTAAATCTCCCCAAAAATGTCGCGGACGGGGGGACGCCGAGCACCCTCCCCCACACCGAGCCCCCAATTAGCATGCTATTGAGGGCTCCCACTTGCTGTAGTTATAACACTTACAAGTAATCTTAACTCAAAAAAAAAAAAAAAAAAAACAAGCACCCAAATGATCATTAAAATCGTTCAATGGAACATTAACGGATATCTCAACAACTACAGCGAACTCCAAATATTAATATCCAAACACACTCCACACATAATATCCTTACAAGAAACCCACAAAATAAATATCCACCTCACACCCATCCCTACCAACTACCAACTCTTAACAAAAAACACCGCCCCCTCCTACGGTGGCGTAGCATTACTAGTTCACAAATCCATACAAACCCAAGAAATACTGCTCAACGATGATTTTGACGCAATTTGCGTAGAGTGCACATCGGAACAAAAATTTAGAGCCATATCTGCATACATTGCACCAAACCAAAAATTTTTCATAAGCAACCTCCAGGCCGTACTTGATACGTCACACACACCAACGCTAGTCACTGGTGACTTCAACAGCTGGCACAAAAACTGGGGTTCAAACTCAAACAATTGTAGAGGGAAACTAGTAGAAAAATTTATCTCCCAATCATCCTATATTCTTTTAAATGACGGATCACCAACACATCTTAGCACCCATAACACACTAACGAACATCGACCTAACCTTTTGGAGCCCCATACTAAAAATTGACAGCACATGGCAAACAGAAAGCGATCTCTACGGCAGTGACCACTTCCCGATCATAATATCTTTCTTCGCCTCTACGACAACATACACACAATACACAACAGCCAAACCTCACTTCATCACTGACAAAGCAAACTGGGAACAATTTTCTGATTTAACAGAAAAATACTCCTTACAGCTACCAACAAGCACAAACATAAACAAAGAAGCAGCTTCAATACACAAAATAATTATTTCGAGCGCACACAGAACTATCCCCCAAACACACCCTACAACACGACTTTATAATGTCCCCTGGTGGAATAAAGAGCTACAAGGTCTAAGAGACGAAAAAATAAGAAGATGGCACAAACTAAAAAGAGAAATAACAACAGACAATATCATACAGTTTAAAAAAGCATATGCGCTATTTAGACTGACCCTAAAAAAATCAAAAAAAATTGCACCAAGCAATTCACCGAGCAAATAGCCCCTGACACCCCACCTAAAAGAATTTGGAGCAATATTAGAAGACTTTGCGGGCTTAACCCACAAAAACACATCCACTGCATCCTCAAACCTAACACAAATATATACTCCACCAACAAACAGGAAATTGCAGATATTTTCTGCAAAAACTTGTCCGAAACAGCATCCGATCTCAACTTTACCACCAAATTCAGGAACTCAAAAAAGAACAGCACTCAACAACATACACAACCACACATACACCCCCAAAAAAGAGCATCAGAAATTGAAAAGCCAATAACCCTCATCGAATTTACGGCAGCACTTAACACACTAAAAGGCAACACACCTGGACTGGACAGAATAAACTACACAATGATAAAGAATCTTGACAAAAAAACAATAAACAGAATCATAGACCTAGAGAACGCCATACTAAACAACTACATTCCCCAAGCCTACAAGAACAGTATAACAATTCCAATCCTAAAGCCCAATTCAGACAAAACCCTACTTAACTCCTACCGACCCATATCACTCAACCCATGCCTATCAAAAATCCTAGACAAAATTATAGCAAAGCGACTGTGATGGTTTGTTTCTAATGACAAGCTCATCCATAACAGTCAAACTGGTTTCAAAAAGGGGAAATCGGCTTTAGATAGTCTACTCCTAGTAGACCATCTACTAGCTAGAAGCATCTCAAAAAAAACCACGCATCAATTATATCACTTGACTTTGCGAAAGCCTTCGACAGGATTGGAATCCACACAATCCTCGACCAACTTGCAGAATGGAAAACAGGACAAAAAATTCTAAACTATGTTAAAAACTTTATGACCAACCGAAAAACAACAATACGCATAAGCACAACCCTCTCCTCTTTTTCAACCCATCCCTAACAGCATCCCTCAGGGGTCACCACTCTCTGTAGTGCTATTTGTAATAGCATACAATAAGCTTACAGTAATGATCACCCAACACCCAAACATCAGCCTAAGCGCATACGCGGACGATTTCAACATCATATTAAAACTAA
>JAWNOY010000227.1:0-22715 GCA_035045545.1 Drosophila gaucha
TCTGCAATTTCCTTCCCGATGTCGCATTAAAAGATTCCAAGGAGCTTGTTGTTCTCAAAATCTGTGAGCTAACCGAGAAAACATTAGGTGTGGCCTGGAAAAATGTAAAAAAACAGTTATGAAGATAGAGCATCCAAATTTGGAAAGTAATATACTTTTTGCCTCATCTTCAGATTGATTAAAAAGTTATATATCCACGCCTACTTGGCGCGTGGCAAATCGGGAATGTCTATATAGTGCTTAACATAAATATTCCAGTATTTTGGATGCTGTTAAAGCCAGAGTCTTGAAACTTAAAACATATATTTGTATCAACCACCCCTAGAAAAAAAGAAAATTAGGGTCGTGGCAAATCGGAAAAAACTATATCTTCTACAATTTTACACCTAGAGTTCCAAAAATTGGCACAGACGTTAGGCTTGACCGTTTCGACAAAATTATGAAAAACTATATATCCGCTTCTTGGGGGCGTGCCAAATCGCAGAAAACTATATCTTCCAAAGTCTTATAGGTACAGCTTCAAAATTTGATATATAGGTTACTGTTGCCCTGCTCAATAGATTGCCCAAAGATTATATTTATCCAATTGTTGGGGGCGTAGCAAATCAAAAAAAACTGTATCTATATCCTTTGCAATTGCAAGGGTATTACCAAACTTCGGCATGGCCGAAGTTAGCCCAGCCCTCTAGTTTCAAAATAGCTCCAAAATTTGCAATCTTTGAGCTGTTGCGCCTCAAAGCTTGACAATAATGAAACCAACAGGCACTTAGCGTTGCCGTTGGGTAAATATTTTTTAGCGCATTTCTCAGAGCCATCTCATAATCCGTTGTAAAACTTTTCGGCTTAAACTCAAAAAAATTTGAATTCAAAAAAGCAAAAAGGTGCTTGTAGGCCTCTTTGGACTTTTTGTCATCAAAACGTAAATAAATGGTAAAGTCTGAATTTGGAATAAAACGTTTAGTTACATTTTGCAAAGACTATATGTATATAAATACGTACATGGTTCCTAAATTGGTAATGAATAATAAGAAGTTGATTAAAGCCGCAAAAAAGTCGATCAAAAAGTGGCGTTCCCCTGTTCTTTTTTCAATTAACTCCACAATACTAGGCGATACAAAAATGCAGTAACCGCAGTTTTCTTCCAAAATTGTGCCTCTGTAAAACGGTTGCTGGTTTTTTTAGATGGGCCGTATTCTTCAAAAAACGTATTGTCGTCAAAAAGTAATTTGGCTTCAGTTGGCGAATTAGGATTTTTCATCGTGGCTTCACTACGGATCCTAAACAATTGCCGTCTTACTTTCGGAAAAGCAACTGAAGGTGAAGCTTCCCCAGTTTTTCGGCATTCTTCGTAAAAAATATCACGAACTCCTTTTCTTTTCAAATTTTTATTTTCACATTCTTGTTTTAGATTGATCTTTTGGAGCAGCATGGTTATGATTGTGTTCAATACTCAATTGAGTGCATACACCAGTATTTGACACAGACACTGAGACACTACAGTCTTTTAAATAACAAACATAACGCGAACTATTTTTTAACACACTCTTAATTTTAAACAATTGTTGCTAGGTTGTAAGAAGCAACAGCTTCGAATTTTGTCGAAATCCAGCAACAATTTTATAATTGTAAGAAACAGCTTCCATTTCGGGTTCACTTTGTTAAAAGATCAATGATAAACTAACTTGAGAGATCATTGTGCCGAAAGCTTAGAATGCTTAGAGAGATAAGAAAATGAACGGTAAATTCATATCGCACGCCTCGTTCCTGCTATGACGCACCGCATGCGCGTCATGCGCGCACGTCCGTACGCTCCAGCGTGCTGCAGATGAGTGTCCCGAGCGCTCGTGCTGCTGCCTCTGCCTTGCTGCGTCGGCCTCTTGCTCGAGGTGGCTTTTCGCTCCGCCGTGGTGTGCTCTCTTTAAGCCGAATGCGCTTGTGATACTCCTTCAAATCTGCGATGCTTGCCGTCCGGCGCTGTCGACCCTCGATCCGCTGCAGTCGGACAATGTTTGGGGACACAAACTTTGTCACCGTCCAAGGTCCATCGAATTTTGGTGCCAACTTAGCGGCGAAGTTGTCCGCCGCCTTGGACAAATAGTGTGTCCAGACTAGGACTTCCGCTCCGACCGTTGGCCGCCAATCCCGTCTTCTCAGGTCGTAATACCTCCGTTGGTCCTCCGATGCCCGTAGACTGTTCCTGTGAGCCAGCTCGAAGATCTCCCTCATCAGCTGTCTCTTTTCCGGTACTGCTAGAGTCGGCCGGCCAGGTCCTGGGGTGACCTCCTCGTACAGCGCTCCTGGCAGGCGGGGTTCGCGACTCTGAACCAGGAACGCCGGACTATAGCCTGTCGAGTCCGAGATGCTGGAGTTCATCGCCAGGCTGATTTCGGGAATCAGCTCGTCCCACGCATTCTGCTGTGGTCCCAGGTATTGGGAGATCATCGTCTTGATCGACCGGTTGGCCCGTTCCGTCGGGTTTTGCTGTGGGCTATACGGGGCAGTGTACTGTATCTCCGTCCCCAGCAGCCGCATGAATGACTTGAATTCCCGGCTCGTGAACTGGGTACCGTTGTCACAGATGAATTTACTTGGTACCCCGAAGCGGCCCAAGATGCGTTCTAGAAACGCGCGCCATAACGTGGACGCGGTTGCCCGTCTGAGTGGGGCCAACTCCACCCACTTGGTACAGTGGTCGATGAAGACCAGCAACATCGTGTTTCCCTGCTTCGATCGGGGTAACGGTCCCACGAAGTCTGCGCACACCATTTGGAACGGCTCGTTGACCTGCCGGGTGAGCATCTTCCCTGCCGGCCGTAGTTGGCTAACCTTAAACTTCTGACAGGTCTCACACCGGCGTACATACAAAGACCCGGCAAAGACCCGGCCAGTGGTATCGCTGCATCACCCTTGTTGTGGTCTTCCGTACTCCCAGGTGGCCTGCGGCTGGCTGATCATTGGCATTCCTTCAGCACCCTCTCTCGGCTCTCCTTCGGAATGCACAGCTTCCAAGGGAGATATTCCTCCTCCATTGGTCGACTGTCGAAATGCCGATATAGCTGATCATTCTCTATGACGTAGTCCGGGAAATCCTCCGGGCGCTCCCTGACTCTGGGTCCACCACTGGCACGTATACGCATCCTCCTTAGCGGTGTGCAGGGTCTCGGCTGGTTGACGGGAAAGAGTGTCGGCCACGACATTTAGTTTTCTTCGACGATAATGGACGTCGAAGCGGTACTGCTGCAACTCTAGCGTCCAGCGGGCGATGCGTCCAGAGGGACTCTCAATGGAATTCATCCACTTGAGCGCTAGGTGATCGGTGACGACGTTGAAATGATACCCCTCCAGGTAGCATCGTAGCTTACGTATCGCCCATACAATCGCTAAACATTCCTTCTCCGTCGCGGAGTAGTTCTCTTCCGCCTTGTTCAACCGCCGACTCACGTACGCTACCACGCGTTCTTGACCCTCAATCGTTTGAGTCAACACGGCCCCGAGTCCGTACGCTCTCGCGTCCGTCTGCAGAACGAAACGCTCCTTGAAGTCTGGGCAAACGAGTACTGGAGCTCCTGTCAGCCGTGACTTGAGCTCCTCGAATGCCAACTGCTGCGGTTCTCCCCATTCCCACTTCCTGCTTTCTTGAGTAGGGATTCTGCACGGAGGGCATCGCCCGGCCTTGCCGAAAGGTGACGGAATCGCCGCAGCGGCGCAGTGGGGCGAGGGATGACCCCGACACAGGGGACGACGCCCGCCCATGTTGGAGATGTGGGATTATGGCTCCTGTCGGGAGGACGGCGCCCATCCCATGCGGAAGCCGTGGGACTGCGATCCAATCTGCTCGGAGGACATCGCCCGACCGTGCAGGAGGAGTAGGGTAAAAAGGGATCACACACATGAACGTATACCACACAGCACTTTTAGGTTTTAGTTATTCGGTGTTTTATTAACTTCATTATTTTATCTTCACTCTTCTCTTGTCGAGTGCTGGGCGCTCATACGCGCTCCTGCGCACACGTCTGCTCGCTCCAGCACGTGCCGTCGACTGCCTCGTTCCGCGCACGTCCGTACGCTCCAGCGTGCTGCAGATGAGTGTCCCGAGTGCTCGTGCTGCTGCCTCTGCCTTGCTGCATCGGCCTCTTGCTCGAGGTGGCTTTTCGCTCGGCCGTGGTGTGCTCTCTTTAAGCCCAATGCGCGCTGCCGCTACCGCCTTGCATCGCTGTCAGGCGTATGCGCTGCAGCTGTGCGCCTGCGACCCGGTTTCGGCTCGCGGTGGGTTGAGTTCGTGCTCAGCCGTGGTGTAATCTGTTGAGCCGAGCGCCCTCTGCCGCTGCCGGCTTACATCGCCGGCTTACATAGCTGTGCGCCTGCGCCCCAGTTTCGGCTCGCGGTGGGTTGCATTCGTGCTCCGCTCAAATTGTTCTAGTTTTCTCAACATAATGTAAGTTGAATTCCAACGAGTTGCAACATCTAGCACTGGTTGTGGCATTGACTCTTCCGTTATCAAATACCTAAATAATTTTATGAAATAATTTATTTATATCAGTGTGAATATTTAATAATAGGCTAGTAAAATTACCTGTACGCTGGGGTTCTTAAAAGCTTTAAGATTCGTCGGGCTTTGTCAATAAGCTCAACTGATTCGAGGTGTTGAAAAAATATTTTACAGCAACTTGAAGGGTGTGTGCTGCACATTTTATTGACCCGATCGAATGTATTCTTACATCATGTATTCTTCATCATCAAAATGCACAGCACCTTCTTCTTCGTCATCATTTTCAGACTCGCAACTATTGAGCATAGTCACTGCCTTGAGCATGTTTCGAGCTTTATCCGTCGTAATTGTATAAATTAGTTCCCTTGAAATGTTGAAATCAGGCAAAACAGTCTTTATTTCGGCGCAAAGGTTTTGGGATGTGTGTGACGATTTCAACTCCAACAGCCACAATGTTTTCACACATATTACACCTGGTCAATAAATTAGACATTTATACCAAGAAGTCCGCGATTGCATCGTGTCGCCGTGTCCACTTTCAGGCACACCATTTTATTACTTAGGCTCTCAACGATTTTGCTTTTTAGTAGGCTGTACTTTTCCTCGACAAAACTCATAATATTTCTCGACGTTATCAATCCATTAAATAATTGAGCTGTCAACGTCTTAAAGCCTTTTGAGTCCAGTACAGCCAACGGAACTTTTGCTGCGGTCACTAGGTCTATGCAGGCATCTGTCACTTCAGGTTGCCCCATTACCACTGAAAACTTTATTTTTTTTTAGGCACTTCGGTTTCCGTGTTTTCTGCTACTTCATTATATTCGTTTATGTGGTTTCCTTCTAAGTGCCGCTTTAAATTGCACACATAATGACCCCCAAACGATTTTTTGCAAGTTTTGCAAACTGAAGTATTGCTTTCCACGTGAAATGTAAAAAAATTGGGCACAATACAATTTGCTTTGCGACCCCTCTCGAAATACGATTAAGAATGATCGCCAAAGTTGCAATGCATTAACACTTGCTGCTTAAGATAAGTATTTCCAACAATTAAGAAGGCTTATGTCAAGTAATCAACTATAAGATACCCCGGATATGTGTAGATCAGGAAGCGGATAAGTTATACGTTTCTTAAAGATTTTTAATTTAATTATTATTTAATATTACAAAAATTAATTTTGTCAACGAGTGTCATCAGCGAGGAATTTACATTTCAAAGGCGCTCAGGCATGTGCAATTATAATTGTAAAAAGTAAAAACGCTTTAGTCGGGACTACTCGACTACGAGATCCCCTGAACGTTTGTTTGAGTTTTAAGTTTTACATATATATAGACTCCTCCCTTGCAAGGAGACCGTCTCTTCCGCAACGCCACATTCTTTCATTGTATGTGTGCATACATATTGAACAAATGGTTGGCCTTGGCGCTTGCTGCCGCGTGATTTTGCCGATTGACAAAATTTTTTCTTAAAAAACTTCTATGTTACTTAACGGACTTTAATGAAATTTTCAGCATTGATTCCTTTTATTTTATTGAAAATCTGGTTTTACTTACAAAAAGAATATTAAATTGTGGCTTTAGTTGCAACAGAACTTAAATTAAATTGATTTTGTAAAATGTGGAGCCGGTATCCAAAATACATAATAATTGAACTATATTTACTTTATACAAAGCTAAATTCAAAATTTGAGGACTCTTGCATCTCGATAACGTTTTAAATCGATATCTTCGAAACGGGAAAAATGATCGAATATCTGCAATAAACTCGATATGCGCGCTGTATATAGGGACCTTCGTGCGAAATTTCTGTAGCTCTTATAGGTTCTGAGATCGACGCGCTCATACTTACGGACGGACGGACAGGGCTAAATCGACTCAGCTCGTCGTCCTGATCAAGAATATATATACTTTATAGGGTCTCCCACATCTCCTTCTGCCTGTTACATATTTTTTGCAAAACCATTATACCCTGATTTCCCATTTTAAATGGGTTCAGGGTATAAAAATATGCTTTTGCTGGAAGCACTTCCTCAAAATCGATGGCAATAGTGCGAAATGCAATATATATGGGAAAACGATAAAGACTGCGGGAAACACCAAATGTTCACCAAATTGGGAACAAAGCTGAGGGGGACAATACAACACCATTGGGCGAAAGTGTTGCAGCCAGACAAACTTCGATTTCGCAGAGCTTCCAAAATATAACCGAATTTGGAACAGATGGTTTAAAAACTAAAAAAATAAACGGTGGAATTGTCTATATGATTGCAAAGGATGTATAGCCCTTTTCAATGCTTGAAAACTAAGGTTTTATTTACTCCTCGAGGTGTAAATTGTCAAAATGGTTCAACGAAAAATACAACATATGATAGAAAAATCGAAGTCCTGCCTAGATGGAAAGTCATTATGTTTGACCATGGATGTGTGGAGTGAGCAAATGCCAATGCGCAGCTTCGTTGACATCACAGGGCCAGGGACGGTAATCATTATAAGTTGTGAGGAGCAAGATAATGGGCCAAGAAGTATATATACAGAGGTAGTCAAAAGTATTTACACAACGAGCTTTTTTTCGCACATTCAACTTTAAAAGCTTTGTTTGTTGTTGTTGTTGTTGTTGTCCAGCAAAGTGATATGTAGTTGTAAAGCTTGATCAATTCTTAAGCGATCGACGTAAATTTCGTAAAGATAACTGTACATGGGACAGAAAACAAAGCAAATGAACTTATCAGTTTTCAAAAGTATTTACACACGTTTTCTTTTCGTCAAAAGTATTTACACAATGCAAGTTAGTCATTAGTATTTGGATTGCAGTGACAAGTGCAGGCTCTAGCTGTTCAGTAATCCTAATTAATTAATAGATAATTTAATATAATCATTAAACTATTAAAATTAATTACTAAAATGCCAAAAACAAAGGAGTTAACCGTTGAGAGCCGGGCTGAAATTGTTGTTAAGTTTAAAACCGGTACCTCTGCAACTGAATTGGCAAAGTTATATAAAATCTCACGGAAAACGGTGTACAACTTAGTAAAAAAGAAAGAAACAGAAGGAAGTTTAGAAAATCTTAAAAGAACAGGCCGAAAACCAGTGTTGGACCCAAGACAATGCAGGCACATACTAGGAGTTGTATTTAGTAATCCAACTGCAAGTCCCGTTAAAATTGCCGCTGAGTCAGAAAATATAATTGGCAAAAAAATTAGTGAAGCTACACTGAGTCGCAGGCTAAAAGAAGCTAATGTTAATACTTATGTTGTCCGTGAAGTCATTGACATCACACCGACCAACCAGGCAAAACGTCTTGCATTTGCGTTGGAATACAGCAAGAAGCCTCCTGAATTCTGGTTCAATGTTTTATGGACAGATAGGCTGCATTTCAGTTTCAAGGGTCGTACAGCAAGCATTTTATGCATTTAAAAAAAATCAAAAGCGTTTGGCAGCCCAGCCAATCAATAGGTTTGGTGGTGGCAGAGTAATGTTCTGGGGATGCCTTTCATATTATGAATTCGGAGACTTGGTTCCAATTGAAGGGACATTGAACCAAATCGGATACCTCCATATCCTTAACGATCATGCTTTTACGTCAGCAAACAGACTCTTTTCAATACAACAATGCTCCATGCCACAAGGGAAGGGTACCAACTAAATTTTTGAATGATTTAAATCAGACAGTTCTGCCCTGGCCCCCACAAAGCCCTGATCTGAACATTATCGAAAACGTTTGGGCTTTTGTTAAAAACAAGAGGACCGAGTTTCTCAACACTGCTTGTCAAATGCAAACGTGCTTAAATTCTTGAAAAAAAAAAATTAAAACCTAAACTTTTGAATTGTGTCTATATTTTGCCTCTGCTGTGCGGTGGCGGTAACTTATTACGAAAATTATAACTAATAACGAAGTAATAAGCGGTGCTGCGTTTACCCCTCGCTCTGTGCCTTGCGCAAGCGGGAGGTGTCACCGATTGATTTCCCCTCAAATTTAAGAAATTTGATTTGTATGGAAAGCATTTCGTCAGCTCCACTGCAGCCACGTAAAGTGCTGGACTGCACACAAATAAAGCTCATCACGGGAGAGTTACCCGCAGAAATTAGAAATAAGCTCATCAAAGACAGAGCTCAAAAAATGGCTGAACCTGCTGCTTCCGTCTGGACAACTGCAACGGATCCAGCTGCCTATCCTAGTGATGAGACGATGGATATCTTCCCAGAGTTCTCAATTGTGCACTCGAAAAAGTTTCAAAAAAGGGGTCACACATCCAACAATGACTCCCCTAAGAAACCAGCGAAACAATCTAAAATCAATAACTATAACGTCAATACAAAACGTTTTGTCTCACTGGACATTGAAGAGGCTGCAGAATGCTGCAAAGATGCTGATCTTAGCTGCAACCATACCAATGGAACTGGCGCAGCTCAGCCAAATATTACAATAAAAGCATCATCCAAGCCTCCACCATTTGTGGCAACCAATGTTTATGATTTAAAATGCATGACTGACCTTATTGATAAAGTTGCTGACCCCAACAAATACGAGACAAAAGTATCCCAGAGCAACTTGGTACGGATATATGCCAAGGATGTGGAAACCTATCGCTTAATTCAAAAACTCTTCGATGCCACTGAGGTAGAATATCACAGCTACCAGCTTAAAGAGGACAAACCATATAAGATTGTGGTTAAAGGCCTTCACTTCTCAACGCTACATCAGCGTATAACTAGCTAGCTGAGCAACCTCGGACATAAAGTGTGTAATATTCACAATCCTAAAAACCGTAAAACTGGGGCACAAATGAATGAAAATGTTCTTTATAAATGTTGTCCATGCCAAAAATAATAGCGAGCTACATGAAATAAAATTGTTTTGCAAACAAAGGGTTACAATTGAAGCGTACCGCAAGCAATCTGAAATTTCTCAATGCCATAGATGCCAGCAGTATAGACACACTGCAAAATTTTGCCGTAAACAGCATGTGTGCGTTAAGTGCGCTGGCTCCCACAAAACAGTCGACTGCACAAGACCCCAAGATGAGCCAGCAATTTGTGCTCATTGTGGAAAGAACCATCCAGCCAACTACAAGGGCTGCCTTCATTTCCAAAATATGGTGAAGAAAAGCTTGGTAAACAGGCCCAAAGTGACTAAATCACAACCTGCTCATAGTCAGAACTATTACAACCAGATTCAGGAGAGAAGTATGCAGAATGCTCCAGGTATTTCTTATGCTGCAGTTGCCCGTGGGACGAGCCAGCGCGATGAGACTAAACAGCCAGCGCAAAGACGTTTGAATTTGCAGCAGAGGACTCTCCAACAAGCACAACAAAAGCAACTGTACCAAGAGCAGGCACCTCAATTACCTACAGGAGAATGCAACAGCTTAAGCGAATCCATTCGGATGTTAAATACATCCATCAATAAACTTATGGAAATGCAGCAACAGGTCCTGCATTTGTTAACTGTGGTGCTATCTAAATGAACTCCTTAAAAGTTCTTATATGGAACGCCAATACCGTTGCGAATAAAACAAACGAGCTTGAGCTGTTTGTGAACACGAAGAATATAGACATTGTCCTGCTTTGTGAAACCAAGATGAACAATGGAGTTTCTCCTAAGCTGCATGGCTTTTCTTCATATGCGTCAAACCAAACATTTTACAGTGGTCGTAAAGGTGGTGTTGCTGTAATGATAAGGTCTGATATTTGCCATTTTCCCCAATGTGAATCGGCCACCCCTGAATATCAGCTATGTGTAGTCCGCGTGAGCACCAACATTGGTGATATAAATATTGGCGCTATCTACTGTCCTCCCGCTCCAGCTCAACTGACTGCCCTTGACTTCGCTAACATCTGCGGCATGGCAGGAGGACGGTTCCTGCTTGGTGGCGACTGGAACGCGAGACATTGGCTTTGGGGCGACCGAATGGCTAACCATAGGGGACTCGAACTTGCCAACTTCCTCTCATCTGGTAGTATAGAAATTTTGGCCACTGGATCCCCCACCAGACTATTAGGGGGGGGGGCCGGGCGCGGGGCCGGGCTTTTGCCTTTTTTTTTTGTTTTTTATTTTTTTTTGTGGATTTCTGGGTGGTGGGGGTTTTATTTTTGGTTTTGTTGGGGGGGGGGTGGGGATTTTTTTGGGGTTTGGGGGTGGGGGGAGAGCTTAACTCTCTTTTTAAACAATAATTTTTTTTTTTTTTTATAAAAAATAAGAGGAAATAAATTTTTTTTTTTTTGTTTTTTTTGTGGGGTGGGGGTGTTGTTTTTTTGTTGGTTGGGGTGGGGGTTCCCTTTTTTTTTGTTTTGGGTTAAATGGAAACGTAAAATAGGGGGGGGGGAGAAATTTGGAAATTTTCTTTTTTTTTTTTTTTTCGTGGTGGGGGGGGGGGGGTCTTCCTTTCTTCATTAGTTTTTTTTTCTTTTTTTCTGGTTTTTTTTTTTTTTTTTTTTTTTCTCTTTTTTTTTTTTTTTTTTTTTTTTTTTTTTTGGAAGCTGGCAACAATACTCATGTTGCACAAGCCTGGAAAACCACTGGATTTGGCAGAATCCTATAGGCCGATAAGTCTTCTGCCTTGCTTGTCGAAAGTTTGGGAACGACTGATAACAAATCGAATCACCAAACTAGTATGTTTCCGTAATCTGCTGCCTGAACATCAATTTGGATTCAGAGCTGGACATGGTACGATTGAGCAGACCCACAGAGTGGTGAATCACATATTGAAGGCGTATGATAGCCTACATTATTGCAACGCGGTTTTTGTCGATGTGCAACAAGCATTTGATAGGGTGTGGCATGCTGGCCTACTATCAAAGATAAAGGCAATCCTTTCGTCCCCCTTTTACCTAATGCTCCGCTCATACTTGGAGGGGCGGCAGTTTCAGGTGAAAGTGCGGGCTGCGACCTCGATTAAACATCCAGTGTCAGCGGGAGTTCCCCAGGGTAGCGTCTTGGGCCCCTTGCTGTACTCCTTATACACGGCAGACTTACCTTTACTGGATGCTGACATGATGTCTCCTGAAAATGGTCTTCTTGCCTCTTATGCGGATGACGTCGCCATTCTATATAACTCAAGATGTGAATACGACGCTGCAGATGGAATTCAAGAATACGTACATTCCCTGGAGCTTTGGGCCAAACGATGGAACATAAAACTTAATCCAGCCAAGTGCCACAATGTTTGTTTTACTTTGAGGAGAAAAACCCCTCCTCTTATATGGCTAAATGGTGTCACTCTGCCCCAAGTAAGTGAGGTAACGTATTTGGGCCTCACATTGGATAGAAGGCTGACTTTTAAACGTCACATTCAGAAGCTAGTTATGCGATGTAGAGTCAGAGCCAAACAGCTCTACTGGCTGACCAACCGGCACTGCAAACTTCCACTACGCTGCAAACTGCCACTACGCTGCAAAAGAGCAGTGTATAACTGCATCGTTGCTCCCATGTGGCGATACGGCATACAAATTTTTGGCATTGCTGCCAAAACAAGTCGCCAACGTATACAAGTGATGCAAAACAAATGTCTCAGGACTATCACAAACGCTCCCTGGTACGTTCGAGGCGCCAGAATTCATAAAGACCTGGCACTGGAGACGGTGGATGAAACAATAAGCCGACATTCAGCGCGATACAGCCACAGACTCGCCTGTCATCAAAACCGCCTAGCACGAGCACTAGGCCATGAGCGTCCCTCCAGGAGGCTAAAAAGGAGAAACATTGCAAGTGTCCCTGGTACCCTCCCAATAATGCACTAATTATTGAATGAATTTACATAATTGTATGTAAGTTGGCGATGAAAAATAATAAGATAAATGTTTTGTTAAAGAGGCACTTGGCCCCAGATTCTTAGCAATAAACCAAAAACAAAAAAAAAAAAAAGTATGTATGTGGCGCCAAATTTCTGTCGCGACACGAAACCGAAATTTTTTCTTGTCTCTTTTCTCTTGTTGTTCTTGTATTTAATTTCTGTACACTACTTGTTCACATAAGAACCCGGCACATTTTTGACGCAACTAAAACATTACTTTGCACAAAGCTATAACTTTAGCTTGCCGCCAACCACTATTTCACAATAATAGCACTTAATTAAATACTTGTCTTTTTATTCTTTACACCTTGACCTTTGGGCCTTTACTTTTTATAATCAATTCTCTCAACAACTTCCGACCTGAATTTTTAGGTCCTGGGCCCATAACCTATTAAAAGTTATTGTTTATAATATATGAACGGAAGTTTGTTGAGTAAGAAACTGATTAATCGTAACAATGTGTGTATGTATAAACTAGCGATCTTTCCAAAGCCGCGCACAAGAGAGAAGTGAGATATTCAACATGAATGCAAACACACCACACTTCGTGGTGAAACTATAAACATATGTTGTGTTGTCAGGGCTGCATAAACAATCTTTAACAGAAAGATTTGAGGTTAGGTAATAATTTTGATTGTTTCCCTTATTTGAATTGTTTTGAGGCTTTGAACTATCTGGTTTATTATTTTCATATAGTCCCTCACGCTGTGCTACTTGTTTCAGTTTCGTTGCCGTAGTTATATCGTATCTAGCTAATGTCATGAAAATTCTGTCTGGTAATTTTTTCGTAATAACATCTTTCACTGTATTGTTCATTGCATTTGTGTACAACAAAGTATTTTGACTATTATTTTCTAACATCAATTTCTTAGATATTATAAACGACATTTATTCTAATTCTTCGACAAACTTACGAATACTTCCGTTGTAATGGGTATTGTTATTTCATGTTTTTAATTTTGAATTAATGTGAATAAATAAAAAAATATATGTATACTTTTAAATATTAAAGCAGGAAACTTTTTATTGTTAAACCTATAAATGTAGTAGGATACATACTACCTAAAGCATGCATCTTTTTATTCTTATACCTATAAATGTAGTAGGTACTATGTTTCGTATAAGAATAAAAAGTTTCATGCTCAAGGAAAATAGTATTACAAAATTTAAAAAAACAAGTAAGAACGTTGCAGTCGGGCGCCACCGACTGCGTCAGACTCTGTTCCTGTTAAAGGTGTGTAGGCTCAATAAATATGTAGACCGTCCGTCCGTCTTTCCGTATGTTTGAATGCGAGATTATTGAGATTCCTTTTTTAAGCATGTCTTTTACGTCAATTTAGCTACAGTCATCAAATTTTACATATAGTTTTTTTAAAATAAAATACTATTTTGCTTTTTATATAATTTGGATACTGGCTCCACATTTCACAAAATCAATTTAATATAAGTTCAGTTGCAAATAAAGCCACATTTACATTTTTTTTAATTTTTTAGGTAAAACCGTATTTTTAATAAAATATAAGGATTTATGCAGAAAGTTTTATCAAAATCCATTAAGTAACATAGAAGTTATAAAAAAAAAAAAAAAAAAACATTTTATTAAATGATAATATCACGCGGCAGTGATGGGAATAGAACCTGGGTCACGCGCTTCGCATGCCACCGACTCTACCCACAACACCACGGCGTCTCTTGCGCGACTATGTGCCAAACTGAGTTTGGAAGTGTTTTGATTTGGTTAAACAGACTTGCGTTGTGGTAGCGAAGACCCTGCTTCAATCCCCAGTTAGGTCAACTAGAATTTGTTTTACGGAGGCTTACATTATGATTATTATTATTTTTTTTTTTCGTAAATTTAAATGTGACATTCAAATGTAACATGAACAGTAACCCACATGTCAAATTTGGATGCTCTACGTCTAAGACTGTAGGAGATATAGTTTTACCCTATTTGCCACGCCCCAAATGGGTGTAGCTATATATAACATATATTTTTGGGTAGAGGTAGGATACTAGTATATATATTCCAAGTCCCAACTCTTTGACGGAAATATTGCCGAAATTATCACGGTTTTAGTAAAAGATATAGTAATTCCCGATTTGCCACGCCCCCAGAAGACGTGGATACATAACTTTTGACTTATCTTAAGAGGAAGTCAACAGTAACCCACATGCCAAATTTGGATGCTCTAGCTTCAAAGCTGTAGAAGATATAGTTTAATCAGATTTGCCACGCCCACAATGGGCGTAGATATATAATCTATATCTTAAAACGTCCGCGTGGTGTACACGAATATATATTCTAAATCCCATTTCTTAGACTGCAATATTGACTAAAATAACAGCGTTTTAGTCTTAATAGATATAGCATTTCCCGATTTGCCACGCCCCCTGTGTGCGTATCAGAAAAATACTCAAACTTGATCTGACGCGGATACACACGAGTATATATTCCAAATTACAAGTCTCTAGCTTCTATAGTGTCCAAATGCTGCGCGTTCATACAGACAGACGGACAGACGGACAGTCGGACAGACGGACAGACGGACAGACAGCAAGACGGACATTGCACAAATCCAATAGACTCTTTTTCCCTTTGGGAACAGAGTCTAAAAATATATTTTATTTAAAATTTATATATAATTTTTAATAATATTTTGTACTAACATTTTAATCAAAATCAGATTGTTTAGCATATTGACATGTAACCTTTAGCTCACGTACATTTAATCTGATTTTTAGAAATTTTTTAAAATATACGAAATCTTTAAAAAACTAATTCGATTCCAAAACCATGCAAGTTTTATATTTGAAAGATGTTGTTCTTGCTGTTTGGCACTCAGCTAATAGATTTAAGACATTTTCTTTTTTTATGTTCAAAATATTTGAGGCAGCAATTGAAGAGCTTGACAATCTCATTTTTAACAAATATAATAATGCAAATTAGATACGCCTGAGTAATCGAATAAATATGATGACATATGAACAGCAAGCAAATATATGTATACATATGTCCAAGTAACCCCATAAACCATAGCTACATACACACACACGCACACACACAGATGAGGCGAAAAGAAAGATGATTTATCAAAACAAATCCGTAAAAGATTACATTATAATAAAAATAGAATACACCTAATCGAACAAGTCTATATATACAAATACACATACCTATAGTATGTAGTAGAATGCATGTGAAAATATCCTCAATGGATTTAGTAGCGATGCAGTTGTGCACCCAACTCAAGCCCAGTCCTTAAGTCCCAGTACCCTTGTTTCTTCAGCAACGTTTGGGGCATTGCGAATATTTTCCTTTTACTATTTTTGTTTTTTCTCCAGCTCTCCTTTTTTTTTGCAGTTTTTGTGTGTGCTAGCAGTGGAAAGTTGGAAAGTTCTTTAATGCGAACTGACAGTAGTTTTCATTACGAATTCATGCAGTTTTTTTTATGTTTTTACCTTTTTTATTCGATTTTCGAATGAGCTGTAGTTGGAAATAAACACAATCAATGTTGGCTTGGCTGAGACAATTCCAGATTTTTAAGTAGAGTTCTTTTGCAATTGAAGATCTAGAGTTGATGTGATAATAAATATAATATTTTTATATTTTAAACTTTGAAAATATGTTGGAAGTGTTGCAGAAATTGAATTTTTTTATAATCAGAATTTTTTAAATTTAATTTTTAGTTAAAATTCTTTTTGCAATTGAAGATCCAGAGTTAATGAGTTATTAAATATTTTTTTGGAAAAATGTAGAAAATGTTAAGAAACAGACTTTTTTTATAAACTGAATTTTGAAATATTTATTTTTTGCTAGAATTCTTTTACAATCACAGATCTAGAGTTCAATAAAATAAATTTTTTTCTTAAATTTTTAAAATTTAAAATAGAAAAGTTAAAATAAATTGTTATTTTATAAAATTTAATACATACACTGCCATGCACTTGAATAGGGACAAGAATTTGAATATTTTCCGTTGTATATTTCTCTTAATCTACTGTTGCTATTCTCATGCAGTTTTCTGTTTATTGAGCAATAGAGTATTGACAAGCTATGGAGAAAACAAGTAAGAAAGCTCTAGTCGGGTCTGCCCGACTACGAGATCCCCTGAACCAAGTCCGAGCTGATTAAAACAACCTAGCTTACATCTTTTATCTATACATATTACCTCTGCGCGCATATACACATGCACACATATACACGTGCAGACATATACCCATGCACACATATACACATGCACACATATACACATGCACACATTCACACATGCACACATTTGTATACACATGAACACATATACATACCATGCACACAGAAGCACGCTCGCCGATTAGTGCGTAGTTGATTTGAATGTATGTGTGCACACGTACAGACTGCTGCAGCGTGCTTTTAGAATGTTTCCTTTAGTAACTTCTGTATTACTTAACTGATTTGAATGCAATTTTCTGCATTGAATGCTATTAATTTATTGAAAATACGGTTTTCACTAAAAAATTTGAAAAAATTAAATTGTGGCTTTGATAATTTTTTTTTTTTATAAATTTTTTTTGTGAAATGTGGAGCCGGTATCCGAAATATGAAAAAATAGAAAATGTATTTTATTTACAAAGAGCTGAAAACAAAATTTGGTAGCTGTAGCTAAAAATATGTAAAAGATATGGTCAAAAAACTGAATCTTGATAACGTTTTAAGTCGATATCATTAAAGCGGAAAAATTTATCGAATATCTAAAACAAACTCGATATTTTCGCTGTATACACAGACCATCATGCAAAATTTTAAGTCTCTAGCTCTTATAGGTTCTGAGATCGACGCGTTCATACATACGGACAGACGGACAGACAGACGGACAGGGCCAAATCGACTCAGCTCGTCGCCCTGATCAAGAATATATATACTTTATGGGGTCTGCCACGCCTCCTTCTGCCTGTTACATACTTTTTGCAAAATTTCCCATTTTCAATGGGTTCAGGGTATATAAAGAGATCTCAAAAATTTACCGATATCATTTATTTTATGTGAGCATTCTTAAAATGATGTATTTTTTTTCATCCACTTAAAGAGGGACAAAAAAGATTTCATCACTCTGAGTAAAATTCCAAGCCATACAATTTATTTTCTGTCTACCCAAAAACGTTTTAAGTATAAAAAAAATACTTTGCGCCGCGGAAGTGCAGTAACTGATATCGAAAAAGGAAAAATAATGGCTTTTAAGAAGTGTCACCTAATGTTCAGTCAAATTGGTGAAAAATTTGAGGACAAGCAAAAGTGTTGTATGCAGTTTTCTTAAAAAACCATCAAATTATGGGAATAATATAAAATATTGCACCAAAAATTCAATTTTACGTTCTGCAGACCTGCGATTTGCACGAAAAGTTTCAAATTCATACTGTTCATCTTGCAAAAATTTTAAGTGTCGATACTGTACGGTGAGTTTAACGTATAGCTGAAGATCTAAAAAAACAAGAACCAAAAAAAAAACACCATTTAATAAGCACCGTAAAGATTCTCGTCAAGACATAACGTGCAGCTTGAATGTTCTATAATATGACATGTCATCCCATTCTATAACACCTTTCTTACGGTTATAGTGAAAGGACAGAAAGTGTTTTTCTTTTCGAAAACAGAAGTAATACGAAAAACCATAAAAAGAAATTTGGATTGACCAAGTTGACGCGATTTTTATCTGAAAACAACATGGTATTCAACAACACCATGCTACCATCGTATGATCTCGAGCAAAGACTTGACAGGCCCAAGACGCCAGCGTCTCAATAATGTAGTCCAAGAAGACCCTAAAGAGCACCAGGCCGAATATGAGAAGGCAGCAAAGGCTGCAGCTGAAGAAATTGAAAGCGATGAATACCCACCGAACGAAGACTCAGTGCATTTTTTAGAAAACGCTCCCGGTTGCCGTTCATCGAACGACGGTTGGCTGGGAGAACACTAAGAATGATAATAGACACAGGCGAGGCAAAAAATTATGTCAAGTCCGTAAAGGAGCTAAAAACCATAACGTCACGGTTCTACCGAAATCAGGCAAAAGTGTCCGATGAACATTTCTCGACATACGTCTCCATTTTTTCTACTAGACACTCTTAGCCTGCCGATGTAAACTTCACTGATGTCAACGACATCGTGGTTCCGGCCTCCATAAAAAAGGAATTCAGGAATATGATTTTAAAAAGGAAAAAAGCCTTCTCAATAGCAAACGAAGCTCTTCCTTTCAACAACACCGTCACTGCCACGATTCGGACAGTGGACAACGAACCGGTGTACTCCAAAGCTTACCCAAACCTAATGGGCATTATGCGGCCCTCCAGGTCACCTTACAACAGCCCCACTTGGGTTGTTGATAAAAAAAAGGACGGATGCCTTTGGTAACCCAAATAAAAGGTTGGTCTCGATTTCGGGAAATTGAACGCACGAACCATCCCGGACCGTTACCCAATGCCCAGCATCCCCATGATTCTAGCGAGTCTTGGAAAGGCGAAATTTTTTACCACCCTTGACCTGAAGTCAGGGTACCACCAGATTTACCTTGCGGAGCATGACCGCGAAAAACCAGCATTTTCGGTGAGGGGCGGCAAATATGAGTTCTGTCGTCTACCGTTCGGCTTAAAAAATGCCAGCAGCATTTTCCAAAGGGCATTAGATGATGTTCTAAGGGAACAAATTGGGAAGATATGGTACGTCTATAGATGACGTCATAATCTTCTCAGAAAATCAGATAGAACACATACGCCACATCGACACGGTGCTGAAATGCCTCATTGAAGCTAATATGAGAGTGAGCCAAGAAATAACAAAATTTTTTAAAGAAAACGTTGAGTACCTTGGTTTTATTGTAAGCAAGGACGGAACAAAAGCCGATCCACAAAAAGCCAGAGCTATGCAGGAATACCCTGAACCGAAAAACGTTCACGGTGTTCGGGCCTTCTTAGGTCTAGCGAGCTATTATAGGGTCTTTATCAAAGACTTTGCCGCAATAGCGCGTCCGATAACGGATATACTAAAAGGGGAAAACGGATCGGTAAGTAAGCACATGTCGAAAAAAATTTGTGTTGAGTTTAACGAGACTCAACGAAACGCATTTGAGCGGTTGCGCAACATTTTGGCATCAGAAGATGTCATACTCATGTACCCAGATTTTAAAAAACCGTTTGACCTGACTACTGGTGCCTCGGCCAGCGGCATTGGCGCAGTACTATCTCAAGATGGTAGACCAATAACAATGATATCTCGCACCTTAAAGCAGGCCGAGTTGAACTATGCCACCAATGAAAGAGAACTTCTAGCTATTGGCTGGGCTCTAGGCAAGTTGAAAAACTTCCTATACGGCTCTAGGGAAATTAACATTTTCACCGACCACCAGCCCCTCACGTTCGCAGTAGCCGACAAGAACACGAACTCAAAAATAAAGAGATGGAAGGCATCGACCAGCATAATGCCAAAGTTTTTTATAAACCAGGCAAAGAAAATTGTGTTGCAGATGGTCTTTCCAGGCAGAGCCTTCAGTCAGACGCTGCAACCACTCACAGCGAACTCTCCCTGACCTACACGGTCGAAGCTACTGATAAGCCACTAAATTGCTTTAGGAACCGAATCGTTCTTGTGCTGTTTCGCAATAAGACACGCCACTTAATCAGCTTCACCGATAAGAGCGGCATCCTGAAGACGCTTAAGGAAGTCGTCAACACGGAGGTTGTGAATGCTATACACTGCGACCTGCCCACTCTAGCAAGTTTCCAACACGACCTAGTTGCCCACTTCCCGGCCACTCAATTCCGTCATTGCAAACACTTCGTGCAAAACATAACTGACAGAAATGAACAGATAGAAATAATCACTGGTGAACACAATCGTGCTCACAGAGCAGCACAGGAAAATGTCATGCAAGTCCTTCGCGACTACTACTTTCCTAAGATGACCAGCTTATCTAAGGAAGTGGTTGCAAACTGCAGAATATGCATCAAGGCCAAATATGACAGGCACCATAAAAAACAAGAGCTAGGCGAAACCCCTATCCCAAGTACACCGGTGAAATGCTGCACATAGACATATTCTCAATCGATAGGAAGCAGTTCCTAACGTCCGTTGACAAATTTTCCAAATTTGCGGTCGTGCAGCCGATACTGTCGAGAACGATAGTCGACATCACTGGCCCCTTGCTACAACTCGTTAATTTTTACCCCGGTATTAGAACAATTTACTGCGACAATGAAGCCGCCTTCAACTCTGAAACCGTAACCTCTATGCTTAAAAGCAGATACGGCATTAACATTGTACATGCGCCACCGCTTCATAGTTCATCAAATGGCCAAGTGGAACGATTTCATAGCACTTTGGTAGAAATTGCCAGATGTTTGAAGTTGGATAGAAAGATATGCGACACTGTAGAGCTAATCCTGATGGCAACGATAGAATACAACAGAACCTTGCACTCAGTCACAAGCGAGAAACCAATTGATATTGCCTAAACATCAAAGAAAGGTTAGTAAAAACCCAGCAAGACAACATAAAAAGATGCAACCAGGCAAAACCGCACCTTTGAGGTGGGCGAAGCGGTATTTCAGAAAAATAATAGTAGGTTAGGAAACAAGCTGACCCCGTTGTGCTCTGAGCAAAAAGTGGAGGCAGACCTAGGAACGTCTGTTCTCATTAAGGGGAGGGTGGTCCATAAGGACAACCTCAAATAGGTCCATTTACGATTACCTAGTAAGAATTATTTAAGGAAAGTTAAAAACCCCTATCTCACGCTGTAAAAAAATTTCAGGTTTGTCCTTACGTTGCTTGTCATCGTAGCAGCAGCTAACGCTCGGGTCACCGACTTTTCGCACACCAACTATATCCCGGTCGTACACGGTGAGGTGTTGGTGTTCGAACAACGAGACTGCTTGAGCCACTCAATCAACCTTTCGGAATTTAACAGTATGATAGATGAAACAGAAAAATTGTCCCATTCCTTTCCCCAGTCACATATGCGTAAGTTATTAGATGTCGATACAGACCATTTAAGCACCCTGTTGTCCGTGCTTAAAGTTCACCACAGATTTGCGAGAAGCTTAGACTTTTTAGGGACAGCTTTAAAGGTGGTGGCAGGCACCCCTGATGCCGCAGATTTTATGAAAATAAAAATCACTGAGGCCCAATTAGTGGAGTCAAACTCAAATAACCATTAGGCAACCTCAGGCAAATAACCATTAATTCCGAGACGCAAAGCAAATAAACAAGCTGACTGGACCGCAAAAACAATTTGGTTGACAACCCACATTTATTTGAAGCACTACTAGCAAGGAATAGAATGCTTAGCACAGAAATTCAAAATATCAATTAACAACTAAGCATAAAATCATTAAGTGTATTGCCCTAGCAACTAAGTAGCTTTACCAAAACAACTCTGATGCGCCAGAATTGAGTTCAGTGTTCCGCGCTAAAAACGGACAACAAAGTAAGCGGATACTTCCTATATGAAGTGCTGCATTGCTTTGCATAGAATGGTGAGTCGGCTTGCCGCTCATGATTTTGTCGCGTGATGCATGGACGCTGAGGGTAGACTTATGCTTAGAATACCCTGTGGTAGGTAGTCTTATATCGTCAAGCGAGCAACGCGGACAAGAAAAAATATAATAACTCCGGCACTTGCCGTTAATAAATCAAAATACATTATCTTTTATTGTTGAGCCACAAGGCCAGCGATCAAGGAAGCACAGTTGGCTTCCCACCGTAATCTTCGCTTTAATCCCACTGGAGCACATGAGGATTGAGAAACCACGTCGTTGGACATTAGGAGGAGGATCACGGATCGACATCATCGTCCCGCGATTAGTATAAGAATAATTTACATGCATATATAAATACATACATACACACATAGATATTATACAATGCAATTCTTTATTGGTTTCGAGTTGTGCAGCCGGCTTAAGTAAGGTACATACATATATGTATGTACATATGAATATGTGTGTATATATTATTTGGGCTAGCTGTCAAGTGGCATGCGCAAGTGTTGTGATGAATCACAAAATAGCCACCCACCCATCTCCACCGAACGCCACCCACCCACACACAACACTCACACCATCGAACCCGCAGCACACACGATGGCGCGCAGCTGCAGCGCTTACGCCTGGTAGCGAGGTAGGTTGGCAATGTAAGCCGGCAGCGGCAGCGGTCGCTCGGCTCAACAAATTACACCACGGCGGAGCACGAACGCAACCCACCGCGAGCCGAAACCGGGGCGCAGGCGCACAGCTGCATCGCATACGCCTGACAGCGATGCAAGGCGGCAGCGGCAGCGCGCATTCGGCTTAAAGAGAGCACACCACTGCCGAGCGAAAAGCCACCTCGAGAAAGAGGCCGACGCAGCAAGGCAGAGGCAGCAGCACGAGCGCTCGGGAGACTCATCTGCAGCACGCTGGAGCGTACGGACGTG
>JAWNOY010000228.1:0-42624 GCA_035045545.1 Drosophila gaucha
GTGTATAAATTAAGTATTTTGGTTGGTCCAGCGGTGAACTAGATGTTGAAAGCTGGTCCAGCGCTGATTGCGTAATTATAATCTTCTTATGACGATTACGTTGGAGGGTTTGACTTCGCCCCCTTTTTCTAATCACTGGCCTTGAGGCTCAGCAACGAATTGTAAAGTATAAACAATTTCTTTTACGGCAGCGTGCCGGAGTAATGCTCGTTTATTCTTAAAGCGACAATACAAAACTTGCGGCTTATTGCAGATGTCGGTCGGCTCAGCCGGAAAAGAATATTTTACCATGTGCTTAGGGACCCGAAAAAAGTATCGATACCTTTTGGTATCGACTATATTCGTTTTTGATCCCGATGTTTTATACTTGATACTTTTGTTTTGATATTTGTACTTAACAAGTATTTTACATTCGATATCGTGTCCCTAAATGTGCTTGCTGCCTGACTGTTGAGTCTAGGGCGCTATATAATTATATAATGTGCGTAACTTATAAGTTAACTACTCCCCCTTAAGATTGGCCGTCCTCGGACACGTTGTATTTATTAATGGCACTCTGAAGCTCCTTCGATGACTGCCGACGCTTAAACAGATGGTAAATTATGATGAAGCAGCTGCCTACGATGCTTAGCGTTATGCCGATTGTTAGCCAATTTGCATGCGTTTCGGATGACTCCAATTCTTCCTTAAAGTTCTGGATGGCACGAAGGTTGTCGATGTTCATTCTGTGCAGCAACGGTACACTTAATACCGGATCATGGCCAATGATATTCACTAATGGCGATGCTGCTATGCCTGGAGTCTTGCTGATCATCTCCCGCTGGTTGACATTTTGTCCCATTGATTATTGCGGAAAAACGGAAGGTGACGAGGTGTGTCCCATTGGTTAATATTTCTGGACCGTCGTCTACGATGATCTTTGCTGTGCTCTCGTTGATTATGATGATGCCGTCATCTACTTGTGATACGGCCTGTAAGTGGCTTGGCTGCGTACGGCAGGAGGCAGTGCTACTAGCATGTAATGCCCGCGCGCAGGTGTTTTGCGTTGTTAGCTTACAAATGGAGGCGTATGTTGTTGTCACGCACTCGTTGACTGCTAGTATGTCGTTTTCGCATTCGGCTACGGTGTTTTCTTCTATTTGCAGAGAGATATGTTGGTGCGCCACCGGAAAAATTGTAACCTTCTTACAAATAAATTTAACCTTAGGGTACGCTATTAGTATATGGACTATATTTTCGGACTGTAAGATTTTGATTTTAGATGCTTCGGTTAGACTGACTATGGGAATCTCTATGGGGTGTTCATTTAAAATATTCTTCAAATCATCATGGTTAAAAATTGTTGGATTTATAATGCCGGCTTTGGCCAATGTGATTGTGGGTATCAAGTCTGATATTTGGTTAATCGAAATTCTGTTTCTTGCCAATAGCGTTTCATACAAGTGTGGTGTATCAATGAATTCATTTTTCTTAGCTTTAATTATTTCGTTTACTGTATCTGTGAGCTTGTTTATTTGTCTCTGAGTTTCTGTATTGATCGTTATTTGCTTGTTATTAGCTTCAATTAAATTTGACTCGGACCACCTAATTTTCTCAAAGTCGGAGGCATCCGGTGTGCCTGCTATTACTTTAAGAGCTGTTCCTAAAAAAATCTAAACTTCGTGCCATTCTATGGTGAATTTTGACTACGGACAACAAGCTTCTAATGTGTTCTATGTCTACATCTAACAATTTTCGCATGTGCGATTGGGGAAATAAACCTGACAATTTTGCTGTCTCGTCTGCAATATTTGTGAATTCGGTTAAATTACTGGAGTGCCTGAGGAAGTCTCGTTGTTCCCATACCAATACCTTCCCGTCTATTATTGGTACATAGTTGGCATGGGAGTAGTCGATGATCCGACTATGTGCTGCTCCTAATGTCAGGAGGATCGCAAGGCAAATCCTGTAAAGGGAGTGGAAAAGGCGGGGAATCAAGGAAGTGCATTTTATTTTAATTTTAGCTTGTGTTAAAAAGTGTGTGTGACCTTTATTTGATGTTGTCCTTGTGGACCACCCTCCCCTTAATGAGAACCGAGGTTCCCAAATCGGCTACTATTTTTTCCTCTTTAAACAATGGGGTCAACTTGTTACCCAATCTTTTATTGTTTTTTACGAGGACTTTTTCGCCTACATCAAATGTTCTGTTTTGTCTGTCCGGGTTGCACCTGGCGAGGTTGTCTTGCTGAGCTTTGGCTACTTTATCTTTAATAGCTTGTCTAAAGTCTTTAGATGCTGCATATATGACTTCTATGGGCTTCTGGTCTGTGACCGAGTGAATAGATCGGTTGTATGCTACCGTCGCCCTCATGATAAGTTCTGTCGTGTCCGAAGAGACTTTGTCCATTCTAAAAGCCCTAGCAATGTCACCCAATGTGCTGTGGAAACGTTCCACTTGGCCATTCGAGCTGCTGTGAAGTGGGGGTGCATTGACAATGTCAATGTTGTATCCGTTTTTAAGAAGTGATGTGATGGTTTCCGAGTTAAAGGAAGCTTCATTATCACAATATATTGTTTTTACTTCTGGGAAAAAATTTATTAATTGAATGATGGGCATTTTTATGTCCACTATTGTCCGGGATAATAGTGGTTGCACCACTGCAAATTTGGAAAATTTGTCGATGCAGGTAAGAAAAATTTTCTTGTCTGTGGAATAAATGTCGATATGCAGCATTTCGCCCGCATATGATGGTATTGGAGTCACCCCCATTTCCTGTTTTTTGGGATGCCTATTATATTTTGCCCTGGTGCATACTCTGCAATTTATGACGGCCTCATTTGCCATTTTAGACATGTTTGGAAAGTAGTATTCACGGAGAATCTGCTTCACATTCTCCTGTGCTGCTCTGTGCGCTCGATTATGTTCGACCGCGATTATTTCTAGCTGATCGTTTTTATTGGTCACATCTTCCACCAAGTTTTTGCAGTGCCAGAATTGTGTGGCCGGGAAATTTAATACCAAGTCGTGCTGAACGCACGCTAAAATCGGCAAATCACAATGTATCGCATTTACTGCGTCTGGCACGATGAGTGGCTTCAGAACTTCAATAAGATTATTCTTATCTGTGAAGTGAATAATGTGACGAATTTTTGAGCCAAAAAGTATAAAGTTTTGTTTCCATTCAAAACGTGCTTTTTCCAATATAATCTGGTTTTTGAAGCAGTTGAGTGGCTTTTCAGTTGTTTCGACCGTGTAGGTCAATGAAAGTTCGCTATGAACAGTGGCAGCGTCAGATTGGGGTTCACTTTGTAAGGCATTCACATTTTGCCTTGATAAGGCATCAGCCACTAAATTTTCTTTCCCTGGCTTGTAGAACATTTTTGCATTGTGTTCGTCAATGAATGATTTCCACCTTTTGATCTTGGCATTCGTATTTCTGTCTGAGACAGAGAAGGTAAGGGGTTGATGATCGGTGAAGATATTAATTTCCCTTGTACCGTATAGGTAATTTTGTAATTTGCCAAGTGCCCATACGATGGCCAATAGCTCTCTTTCATTTGTGGCATAGTGTGCCTCGCTTTGTTTCAAAGCTCGAGAGATCATGGTTATCGGTCTACCCCCTTGGGATAGGACCGCGCCGATGCCATCCATTGAGGCGTCAGTAGTCAAGTCAAAAGGCTGTTTGAAGTCTGGGTACATGAGCATGACATCCTCTGATGCCAAAATGTTACGCAGATTTTCAAAAGCATTGCGTTGGGACTCGTTAAATTCTATTTCGACTTTTTTGGATCTGTATTTACTGACGGATCCATTCTCTCCCTTAAGGATGTCGTTTAGGGGTCTTGCTATTGATGCAAAGTCCCTGATAAACCCTCTATAGTAACTAGCTAGGCCAAGAAATGAGCGAAGACTAAATAGGTTTCTTGGCTCGGGGTATTCTTGTATGGCTTTAACCTTTTCGGGGTCAGTTTTGGTGCCACCTTTAGTAACTATAAATCCCAAAAACTCTACGCTTTCTTTAAAAAATCTGGTTTTTTCTTGTGCTACTCTCATGTTGGCCTCGCACAGGCATTTCAATACCGTGTCGATGTGGCGAACATGATCGGCTTCATTTTCGGAAAATATTATGACGTCGTCTACGTACACATAGCATATTTTCCCTATTTGTTCCCTCAGAACATCGTCAATGGCTCTTTGAAAAATGCTTCCTGCATTTTTCAAGCCGAAGGGTAGCCGACAGAACTCGTATTTGCCACCATTTATTGAGAATGAGGTTTTTTCGCGGTCTTGTTCCGCTAAGTAAATCTGGTGATACCCTGACTTTAAATCTAGGGTAGTGAAAAATTTTGCCTTACCTAGATTCGCTAGAATCCTAGGAATACTTGGCATGGGATATTTGTCGGCAATAGTTCGCTCATTTAGCTTCCTAAAGTCGATCACTAATCGCTTTCTTTTGTTCCCATTGGCGTCGGTCCCTTTCTTATCGACAACCCATAGGGGGCTGTTATATGGGGATCGTGATGGTCTTATAATGCCATCTTTGAGGAGTTGCTTAATTTCCTCGTTTACAAAGTCAGAAACTCCCATAGGGTATGGGTACAGTTTCGAATATGTTGGTTCATTATCGATAGTACGAATGGTAGCCACAATTGAGGTATTAAATGGCAGTGCCTCGTTAGAGGTCGAAAATGCGCTTATCCTCTTTGATATCATGTCTTTGAACTCCCTTTTAATGGAGTCTGGTACAAGTATATCATTGACATTAGTAAAGTTTACGTTGTCACAAGTGTGGTATTGAATTTGCTCAGTTTTATTTTTATAACTGATCGTACTGTTTTGTAGATTTAATGCAACTCCTGCCTGCGTTAGCAGGTCGAAGCCAATTATAGCATCGAATGAACTGAGGGTGTCTAGCAAAAAAAATGGGGTAACATGCCCAAATATTTTCATGAGACACTTCTCTTTTATTCTGCTCGAGCCGTGGATCGAGCTTACAGTAAAGGGGTTATCGACAGGCATTACTTTTTCCAGCTCCTTTACGGGCTTAACGTAATTTTTTGCCGCCCCTGTGTCTATCAGGATTTTTATTGCTCTACCACCCAGCTGCCGCTTGATGAATGGCAGCCGGGAGCGTTCCCTAAAAAATTAAGTGAATCGTTGTCACAAATTGATTCAGAATCGTCCTCAATGTTGACCACAGCAGCCTCCGCTGCGTTTTCGTAATTGGGATCCTGAGTTTGGGGGGCACTCCGAACAATGTTGTTCAAGCGTTGGCGTCTTGCGCCTGAAGCCCGATCGGACATGTTTGATCTCTTTTGTGCTTGTTCTGGCTCAGCTTGGGTTTTCCCATAGTTGGTGCGATGCCTAAATTTGGATGAGGAGTCAACCTCCATCGGTTCAGGATTTTGGCCCGAATCCTCCCTTTTATTCATTTCCTGGCTACCATTGCTGGTCTGCTGTTTCTTAACATAATAGGGATTTTTTTCCTGGCCTCGCTCGTCTTTGTTGTTCTTTCCTTGTCTCGAGCTTTGTGGGCGGTTCCTGTTTCCCTCCCTAGTATTTTCTCTTTCGGCGATGGCCTTAGCATACGATGCCGAAAACATGCTTCGCTCAATGCTCGCCTCAGCTTCCCTGGCTAATGCCATGGCAGACGGTAAATCTTTCGGCTGTGCCGGAAAAACTATTACTTTGAGAGGCTTTTTCAAGCCAGAAATGAACGCATGAAGCGCATCTGTCCTAACTTCTTCATTGAGCAGCGCGGCCTGCTCGGTTTCATATGTCATGGCGATTTTGTTTGTTACCAAAGTTAACTTTTTCTCAACCTCGTCGTAATAGTCCATTAGGCTTGAATCGCCTTGTCTGACCATTTCAAGTCCCTGTCTTAAGAGGCGTAGCGACGTTTTGTCGGCGTATGAGCAATCTAGTCTAGCTATTATCGCATCGAAATTGAGCACTGTGTTGTGTGACACTAATACTGCCCTTGCTGCCCCTCGGAGCTTGTTTCTGATAATTGTGACCGCTTGGTAGTGTGTAGAGCTGCCATTAAATGGTTTAAATAGCTCATAGGCATCGCAAGCCGATTGCCTCCATGCTACATATTCATCAGAACCTCCACTGAATTCAGGGATTGATTTTATAATATCGAGGGGAATATCGCATTTCATTTGTGGATTGACCGAAATTCTCTGAAAGACTTTAACTTGTGGCGTTTCAACGCACAAGCTGTTTACTTTCTCTGTCATGGCGTTTAGCTGTGACTGAAAAATCTCTGCCTGTTGGTTCAAAGCTTGGGTAACCACGCTTTGGATCAAGGCTTGTATCTGGTTCGTGTCCATGATTGGGTGATCTTGGTTTTGTGTTTTGATAATGTTAGGGTTTTGCACCTGGCTATCGGCGGGGTGTGGAAACTGGCTAAGGTTAGTGTCTTGGCTACCGCTAAGGTATGATTCTTGGCTATAGCCGCGTTGGCTACTTCCTTCCCACTCTGAGTCACTATTACACTCTACTTTAATATCTCTCAGAGCGTCAAACCGGCTCATAAATACAGCTTTTATTATACGTGGATTTTATATGTGCTAACTAACTTGTATGCTCATGTGAATGAGAATTGAACTGCACAAATTTATAAAAAAGGTTTGTTTTTATTTTTTTAATAAACCCACATGTGCAAGAAACGTATCTTAATATAAAGAAATTTGTGAACTATACTTGATATTCACATTCACTCTTTTGTTTTTTTTTTTGAACAGGTTTGTGTGACTGATTTGGAGATTATTTCAAAATGAACTTACACGATTTGGGACAGTTAAGTCTCTATAACTATCGCTAAGGGTGTAGATCCTATCGTGTTGGGCGCCAATTAAGTATTTTGGTTGGTCCAGCGGTGAACTAGATGTTGAAAGCTGGTCCAGCGCTGATTGCGTAATTATAATCTTCTTATGACGATTACGTTGGAGGGTTTGACTTCGCCCCCTTTTTCTAATCACTGGCCTTGAGGCTCAGCAACGAATTGTAAAGTATAAACAATTTCTTTTACGGCAGCGTGCCGGAGTAATGCTCGTTTATTCTTAAAGCGACAATACAAAACTTGCGGCTTATTGCAGATGTCGGTCGGCTCAGCCGGAAAAGAATATTTTACCATGTGCTTAGGGACCCGAAAAAAGTATCGATACCTTTTGGTATCGACTATATTCGTTTTTGATCCCGATGTTTTATACTTGATACTTTTGTTTTGATATTTGTACTTAACAAGTATTTTACATTCGATATCGTGTCCCTAAATGTGCTTGCTGCCTGACTGTTGAGTCTAGGGCGCTATATAATTATATAATGTGCGTAACTTATAAGTTAACTTACATACACAAAAAAGAAGAATGCCGAAAACAAGACATACCCCAGCAAAGAAATATATAGAAAAACACCAAAAGGAAGAGAGTGATAACGAAGATCTGATTGAGATGTCTGAGGGAAGCAGCGGAGTGGCCTTAGCTGCCAATGATATGAATAGCCAAATGCTGCAAATGATGCAGTTATTAATAATGAAAATGGAAGTGGACGAACGCAAAGACAATCAGGTCAAAATATCAGCTGAGAGTTTTGAAAAAATCTTGAGTGATTTTGATGGCCATTCCATTGCAGTAAAAAAATGGTTCGAAATTTTTGAACTTAATTCTGACGCCTATGAACTATCGGAAAAACAAAAATATGTACAGGCCAGGGGAAAAATATGTGGAGCTGCCAGATTGTTTCTAGAATCCGAGTACGTGTCTAGTTTTGCTGAGCTAAAAGAAAAGCTAATTGACGAATTTGAGTGCAAGCTGAATAGTGCCGATATTCATCAGAAGTTGCGTGAAAGAAAAATGCTAAGAACCGAAACATTTCACGAGTACATGCTACACATGAAAAAAATGGCTAGTATCGGAAAAGTGGAAGAAGCAGCTGTACTACGCTACATTGTAAATGGATTGCAAATAAAAAACGAATGTAAAGTTGCTGTGCACTGTTGCCATTCGTATAAAGCCTTAAAAGAAGAATATGACATTTATGAGCTAGTACAGGAACCAAGTAAAAGCAGTGACAAAGGTGTACATTCAGCAAAGAGTAAGCCGTCAATTGTTGAAAAAAAAAGGAATTTTGTTTCAATTGCGGATCTTCGGAACATAAGAGGAAATCTTGCACAGCAGACACAAAATGTTTCCAATGCAACGAAAACGGGCATATCTCACGTGATTGCCCGCAAAAAGTCGATAAAGTGCGTATTCTGACAGACTGCAGCCGAGTGAAGACCATTATAATCAACGGAGTCAAAGTGGAGTGCCTTGTCGATACGGGATCGGACGTCACCATTGTGAATGAAGACGTATTGAAGAAGCTGAGTAATGTCGAACTTTTGAAGAGCCTAACAGTGTTACGAGGATTAGGAAAGAAAACTACGAAGCAAATTGGATTCTTC
Source organism: Drosophila gaucha (assembly GCA_035045545.1). Classification (NCBI taxonomy): domain Eukaryota; kingdom Metazoa; phylum Arthropoda; class Insecta; order Diptera; family Drosophilidae; genus Drosophila; species Drosophila gaucha. The sequence goes on from JAWNOY010000228.1 coordinate 8,433, forward strand.
AGTGCAGATGTAGAAGTCGATCAGTTGCATGCCGAGCATAAATTCTTGGTCGTTTCCAATAATAAGATCGATTGTGAAGCTCTGTTGGGATATGAATTCATAAGAAAATTTGCGTATATGGCCGATTCAACAGGATTCTCCTTTCTGAGCTTGGAGCAGCAGGACAAGACATCAGATGAAAGTAGCTTGGTGTACAATGTGACCGAAGCGCAAGCCTCTTTTTCAGCACCGCCTGAATATCAGAAGAAAATTGAACAGCTGATTGAAAGTAGCTACAATTCGAAAGAAGCTCACTTGGAATGTCCGATACAACTAAAGATTGTTCCAGAAGGGATCATAAAACCATTTCGTCAAGCACCAAGTCGTTTGTCAGCAGATGAAGCAGAAGCAGTGAAAACCCAAGTCGACCAGTGGATTGTCCAAGGTGTAGTGCGGAAATCATCATCGCATGTGGCCAGCAGAATCGTCGTAGTTAAGAAGAAGGATCACACACTTAGAGTATGCGTAGATTTTCGTAAAGTGAACAGCATGATTTTAAAGGATCGGTTCCCAGTACCTATGATGGAAGACGTCCTAGAAAAGCTAAAAACAGCGAAGCTCTTCACAATCATGGACTTGGAAAATGGATTCTTCCATGTGCCCGTCGAGGAAGACAGCAAAGTTTATACAGCGTTTATTACTCGTGAGGGTTTGTTTGAATTTAACAAAGCTCCTTTTGGATTCACAAACTCTCCAGCCGCTTTTATTCGTTTTGTCAATCACATATTTCAGCCGCTTATTAATAAAGATGTCATGCAACTATATATGGATAGTATAATTATCTATGCCAAAAACGCCGATGAATGCATGCAAAAAACGAAGGAAGTTCTGAGCACAGCAGCTTTATATGACCTTAAAATGAAGTGGAAGAAATGTAGCTTTCTGCAACAACGTATACAGTTTCTGGGTCATATCATAGAAAATGGTAAAATTTGGCCGGGAGTGGAAAAAAGTTCAGCTGTAAGTCGCTTTGCTACTCCGAAAAATGTGAAAGCCGTTCAAGCGTTCCTGGGACTTACAGGATTTTTTCGAAAATTTGTACCACAATATGCGCAGGTTGCACGTCCACTTACGAACTTGTTAAAGAAAGATGTTGAGTTTAAGATTGGTACGGCAGAATTACGATCAATTAATGAATTAAAAGAATTGCTGACAACCGATCCTGTGCTGCGCATCTACATAAGAGGAGCACCAACTGAACTACACACTGACGCGTCCAAGGATGGGTACGGAGCTGTCCTTATGCAGATTTTTGATGGTAAGCTTCACCCAATACACTTCTGGAGCAAGAAGACTTCGCTGGCAGAGTCGAAACAACACATTTACATTCTTGAGGTCAAAGCTGCTTACCTAGCGTTGAAAAAATTCCGGCATTACCTGCTTGGAATCAAATTCAGGTTGGTAACAGACTGTATTGCATTCAAGCAGACGACGGAGAAGCAGGATATTCCTCGAGAAGTAGCACAGTGGGTCCTACATTTTCTTGAGGTCAAAGCTGCTTACCTAGCTTTTATTTATTTAGATTTTATTTATTTATTTAATAATGTTGACAAAGACGAGTGTCAACGAAAACAAAAATAATATATAAAAAGTAAAAAATAAGATTTAACAAAGTATAAATAGATAGCCTAAAGTAAAATTACAGCAATGTATACCCTAATAACATCACCGACCCGTTGGGGGAATTTTATTTGCCCGACCGGCCAGCTATGCCCCAAATCACAGCTCAATGTAGTCAGTGATGTTATTGGGATCTATAAATCAAAAGGTTTTGTTAATAGGAAACTTAAACAAAAATTAGTATTGAAATTAATAGCGTTAAAAAATTAAAAAAGAAAATAGGAAGCGTTACCAGCTGGGAAATCACTGATAACGATGGGGTGATTTTTGCCAGTCCGGCTGGCTATGCCCCTACTCATAGCTAGGCACTGTCAGTGATTTCCCGAAAGTGAACTGAAAGCAAGGATTTGATTAAAGGAAGAGAGAGTTCAGATGAGATGACGCTATAAAATTGATTATAATTATGGCAGAGGACATGAAACGAATTGTGCAAAGAATAATCTGTTGTGCACATAGGTAAATTCAAGGGACGAAAGTACCTGGTTGGTCTCCCAGGGACAGAGAAATTGAGACGACTTAAAAGAAAGATGGAGTCTATGTCACCAACAATCAATTTATGTAGAAAAATTACACCAAGAGATGATCTACGATTGATTAATGACGGAAGATCAAGGAGCAGAAGCCTACTAGAGTAAGATGGAAAACGTAGAATGGGGTCCCAATTCAATCCACGTAAAGCAAAGATTAAGAACTGTTTTTGGACAGAGTCAATGCGATCCTGTTTAGTCTTATGCTGAGGAGACCATATACAAGAGCAGTACTCAAGGATTGGCCGAACAAGCGAAGTGTAAAGAAGTTTGGTTATAAAAGGATCATTAAACTCTTCATTTACTATAGTCGAGATATGACTGTTGAAACATAATTTGGAGTCAAAGAGTACACCAAGACCTTTGACTACAAAAATACGTTTCAAGGGAATACTGTTAATTGAATAATTAACAAGCTGGGGTCTTGAACGACTGAAAGACATAATCATACATTTAGAGCAATTTAAATGTAACTGATTAACATCACACCACACCTGCATAGAATTAAAATCTTTTTGCAGGCGTAGGTGATGCGACGAGTCAGCATAAGACAGGAAGAGTTTTACATCATCAGCATACATCTGTCTGAGAGTAAGAAATTAAAGACGGAAGGTCATTAATGAAGAGAGTAAAGAGTAATGGACCCAGATGACTACCTTGTGGTACACCCGATGAAACATAAACTAGTTTCGATTTGGATGATCTGAGCAAAACTCTTTGAGTACGATCTTTTAAATAAGACGAAATCCAGGATAATAGTGAGGGAGGAAATCCAATAAGGTCTAACTTTTGAAGTAGGATTTCATGATGAACAGAGTCAAATGCTTTACTGAAGTCGGTGTAAATTACATCAGTTTGCATTTTGTCAACAAAACCATCATTTATCAACGAGGTAAACTCGAGTAAATTGGTTGCAGTTGACCGACTCTGAAAAATCCATGCTGAGTCGGAGATAAAATTGATTTTCAAAAATGTTGCAAAGTCGAGGTAATTATTTTTTCTAATAATTTTGGTATAGCAGATAATTTTGCTATACCCCTGTAATTGGAAATATCAGACCTGCCACCTTTTTTGTGGAGAGGAATAATATAAGATTCTTTCCAAATATTCGGAAAAATACTTGTTTCCAAAGACAGGTTAAAGAGCTTTAGCAATGGAAACGCAAGGGAACCACTGCACTCCTTAAGAATACCACTAGGGATGTTGTCCGACCCAGGGGAGAAAGAGGATTTTAAACTGCCAATGGCAGATAAAAGGGAATCAAGGCTTACAGTAGGAGAAATAGGGCATATTATAGGGACTACAAGCCGAATAGGTGGATTGGAAGAAATTAGCAAAGAGATCAGATGCATCAGAATCATTGCTAGCTTCATCCAACCCATGAAAAAATGTGTTTGGCAAACAAGAAGATTTACGCTTCGAGTTTACAAACGAATAAAATTGTTTAGGGTCCCGAACAAATTGACTTTTGCATCGAAATAAATAATTCTCAAAACATTGAGAGTTAAGAAGGTGGAATTTTGACTTTGCTATAATATATTTAGACCAGTCAACATTCGCACCAGTTTTTTTAAATCTTTCGAAATATTTAGATTTAATATTTCTTAAATTATTGAGTCTTCGGGAAGACCAAGGGGGCTTATTTGTGGGGGGCAAAACAGCACAGGTAGGCACACAAACATCTAAAATAGAGTTTAAAGTGTTATAGAAGAAGCTAGTTGCAAAATTAATGTCAACTGAGTCATACAAAATTGACCAATTAGTTGAATTAATTAACTCATTTAGTAATTTAAAATTACATTTATGATAGCAACGACGAAGTGATGAAGAGTTTACAGAAGAAGAAAAAGTATGTGGAATAATTAGGGACAAAGCTAGCTCTAATGAAGGATGGTGGTTATCCTCCGGAACAGACAGTGGAGAAGATCTAGTAACATCAATAATGGAATTATCATTAATGAATACAAGATCAAGAATTCGGTTCAAATGATTTGATATTGAGTTCATTTGAAACAAAGGAAGGTCAAGCATTCCATCAAAAAAACAAGTAAGAACGTTGCAGTCGGGCGCCACCGACTGCGTCAGACTCTGTTCCTGTTAAAGGTGTGTAGGCTCAATAAATATGTAGACCGTCCGTCCGTCTTTCCGTATGTTTGAATGCGAGATTATTGAGATTCCTTTTTTGAGCATGTCTTTTACATCAATTTAGCTACAGTCATACAATTTTACATATAGCTTTTTTAAAATAAAATACTGTTTTGGTTTTTATTATATATTTTGGATACTGGCTCCACATTTCACAAAATCAATTTAATAAAAGTTTAGTTGCAAATAAAGCCACATTTATTTTTTTTTTAATTTTTTAGGTAAACCCGTATTTTTAATAAAATATAAGGATTTATGCAGAAAGTTTTATCAAAATCCATTAAGTAACATAGAAGTTATAATAAAAAAAAAAAAAAACATTTTAATAAATGATAATATCACGCGGCAGCGATGGGAATAGAACCTGGGTCACGCGCTTCGCATGCCACCGACTCTACCCACTACACCACGGCGTCTCTTGCGCCAAATTGAGTTTGGTGTGTTGATTTGGTTAAACAGACTTGCCCCAGTTAGGTCAACTAGAATTTGTTTTGATAAATATAAGGATTTATACTGAAAATTTTATCAAATCCATTAAATAACATAGAAGTTATAAAAAAAATAAAAAAAAAAAATTTTATTACATGATAATATCACGCGTCAGCGCTGGGAATCGAACCTAGGTCACGCGCTTCGCATGCCACCACTCTACCCACAACACCACGGCGTCTCTTGCGTGGCTATGTGCCAAACTGAGTTTGGAAGTGTTTTGATTTGGTTAAACAGACTTGCGTTGTGGTTGCGAAGACCCTGCTTCAATCCCCAGTTAGGTCAACTAGAATTTGTTTTACGGAGGCTTACATTATGATTATTATTTTTTTTTTTTTTTTTCGTAAATTTTAATTTCATGAACAGTAACCCACATGTCAAATTTGGATGCTCTACGTCTAAGACTGTAGGAGATACAGTTTTACCCTATTTGCCACGCCCCAAATGGGCGTAGCTATATATAACATACATTTTTGGGTAGAGGTAGGAAATATTGCCGAAATTATCACGGTTTTAGTAAAAGATATAGTAATTCCCGATTTGCCACGCCCCCAGAAGACGTGGATACATAACTTTTGACTTATCTTAAGAGGAGGTCAACAGTATCCCACATGCAAAATTTGGACGCTCTAGCTCCAAAACTGTAGGAGATACAGTTTTATCCGATTTGCCACGCCCTTAATGGGCGTAAATATCTATAATATATATTTTTGATTCCGAGTGATCTACTTGCACATGTATTCCAAATTTCAAGTCTCTAGCTCTTAATACGCTCAAAATATTATAAGATTTATACAAATCGCTATATATATATTCCCGATTTGGTACGCCCCCAGGGGGCGTAGGTATATAACTTTTTGATGTAACTTAAGGGAAGGTCAACAGTAACCCACATGCCAAATTTGGATGCTCTAGCTTCAAAGCTGTAGAAGATATAGTTTTATCCGATTTGCCACGCCCACAATGAGCGTAGATATATAATCTATATCTTAAAACGTCCGCGTGGTGTACACGAATATATATTCTAAACCCCATTTCTTAGACTGCAATATTGACTAAAATAACAGCGTTTTAGTCTTAATAGATATAGCATTTCCCGATTTGCCACGCCCCCTGTGGGCGTATCGGAAAAATACTCAAACTTGATCTGACGCGGATACACACGAGTATATATTCCAAATTACAAGTCTCTAGCTTCTATAGTGTCCAAATGCTGCGCGTTCATACAGACAGACGGACAGACGGACAGACAGCAAGACGGACATTGCACAAATCCAATAGACTCTTTTTCCCTTTGGGAACAGAGTCTAATCATGTTGAGTTGATGGAATGAAATAATTTGATTCAGAAAATAAAGACCAAGTAGTGTTCGGAATATTAAAATCACCTAACACCACAAATAAGTCAGTATCTTGAACAAATTCGAAGATTTCCTTAATACAGTTTAAATGATCAATGTAAACTTGTCTATCGGAGGAAGGGGCAATATAGGAGCAAGTCATGTATAACGAGCGTGTTGGGAGTTTAACTTTGACCCCAATGATCTCGGCATAACCGAGCGATCTAAAAGTGAACGGTTCAGAATGGAAAGAAGTGTTAAGCGATTAGAACACCACCACCATTCCGAACCGAACGATCAAGTCTATGGACATTGAAATTATTTGAAAAAATTTCACAGTTACAGACAGAGGAATTTAACCATGTTTCAGTAAAGGCTATAATGTCATTATGACATGAAAAGCTCTTTAAAAACAGGTTTTTTATTTTGCTCCTAAGGCCTCTAACATTTTGATAAATTATAGAGACCTGATTGGGAGTGAAATCTAGTTTTTTGGTACATTAGTAGAGGTAGCGTGTACCAAAGAGGATTTGATCGAAACAGGCAATGGGCGATTTCGATTCTTAGGCTTGAACTCATGGACAACTATATGTGGAGGCCAAAATTTGGGATCACAAATAGTTGGAAACATTTCCACCGGCACATTGATTTTGAATGATGCAATTTCACGAGGAGTCGAGAAATTTAATTTTGAAATCAACACAGGGGATGCGGACTTACTGGAAATATAAGCAGAAACTAACTCCACTGTAGTATCTGCCGAAAGCCTGGATACAAAAACTTGTTTGCGCGGAGCAACAACTGTTAATGTAGGGACAGTAGGGATATGAGGAGGATCTGTCGTGTCACTCACAACTTTCGTTGAAGTCTTATTTTTCCGACTCGAGACCGGTCGAAAATCAGCACCATCCTTCTTACTGCTCGGGCCCGGTAAAGATTCCGGGTCAATGGCTCCAGCAATAGAAGATGGAGAAGAAGTACCATTGAATTCATTTGTTGAAACCCGAGATAAAATTGGCTGAACAACTAAAGGGGACGGAGTAAAGGAGGCAATTGAGATGTAACCGGTAATGATTGCATCTGCAATTGTGCTTTGGGAGCACAGTCAAAATTGAACTCACTAAGGCGTTCACTGCTAGTTTCGAACTCGCTAGTCAACTGCTTAGCTACATTTTTCAATTTTAAAAAATCAATTCTCAATGTATTATACATTTTAGAGTATGAAAATTGCTTGTCCAAACAACTTGGACAAGACCAAATTAAGCCACCACTCCCACCTTTGGGAGTTGCTGTAATTCGGTCGCAATCGCGCCCTGTAAGGCCTGCACATTTAGCATGCATTAAATTCTGACACAGCCAACACCTAATAAATTGCGGCTGTGCAGAATCAACGGCTTGGCGATATGTGCAAGTTTTCTTACAACACGACATATTTCCAACTGGGGTTAAACAACAGAGCAACGGAAAAGAATTGAGAGAGCGCAAAAGAAGAAAGAAAGGCGAGAGAGACAGAAAAGGCGAAAGAGTAAACACTCAAGAGAACTTATCGTTGCACTGCAAAAACGAATCAGCACAGAAAAACAACAACACGAACGTTTTTGAGCACAAAGCCGAAAGCACTACACAAAAAAACAAGTGTATGAAAAATAGAAACGCCAAAAAAAGCAAATACGAAACACAACAATATAAATATTACGCAGACGCCGTAAAATCAAAATACCGATGTGATCAACAGATTATATCTTTGCATAAAACAAACACTTGCCTCAAATATTAAAAATGATCAAAAGTTGACAATTCTTATCAGGTATAAAACACGATAAAGGCAAACAATTGCAGAGCACACAAAAACACGACAATCGCTCTCAAAGAACTCTCTCTCGTTGAAAAAAATCCGGCATTACCTGCTTGGAATCAAATTCAGGTTGGTAACAGACTGTATTGCATTCAAGCAGACGACGGAGAAGCAGGATATTCCTCGAGAAGTAGCACAGTGGGTCCTACATTTACAGGATTTTGATATAAATATGGAGCATCGTGCGGGCGAGAAAATGAAACACGTTGACTATCTAAGCCGCTATCCACAAGATGTCTATATCGTCACAGCTGAAATATCAACGCGTTTGAAGAAGGCGCAGGAGAGCGACGACCATATCAAAGCAGTCAAAACTATTTTGCAGAATGGTTCATACGAGAACTACAAGTTAAAAGGAGGCTTGCTATACAAAGAAGTTGTAGGCAACGAGTTGCTGGTGGTTCCAAAAAAGATGGAGCGTGAAGTAATCCAAAACGCGCATGAATCTGGTCACTTCGCAGTTAAGAAGACGATGCATAATATTCAGCAGCAGTATTACATACCACACCTGGAGGCAAAAGTAACAACTTTTATTACTAATTGTATTACTTGCATAATTTACAGCAAAAAGTTGGGCAAGCTGGAGGGACGCTTACACTGCATTGGGAAAGGAGATGTTCCACTTCATACGTTACACATTGATCACTTGGGCCCGATGGACGCAACAACGAAACAGTACAAGTTCATTCTAGCCGTGGTCGATGCATTTTCAAAATTTTTTTGGCTGTTTCCAACGAAGTCCACAGGCGCTGAAGAGGTGGTCAAGATGCTGACAGACTGGGCAAACATATTTGGATTTCCAAGACGATTGATAAGCGACAGGGGTGTCGCATTCACTGCAAACGGGTTCGCAGAGTTTGTGAACTCTAACATGATAGAGCATGTGTGGTCTACAACGGGTGTCGCCAGAGGCAATGGGCAAGTCGAGAGAGTAAACCGATCAATACTTGCTATCATCGGTAAACTGTCAGCAGAGGATCCAACTAAGTGGTATAAGTATGTGCCAGAAGTACAGAAAGCAATAAACTCGCATATACACATGTCATCGAAGTCATCGCCGTTTGAAATTTTGTTTGGAACAAAAATGCATACCAAATCAGAAGATCAGCTACTGGAATTGCTTAATCGGGAACTGATAACACAATTTGACGAAGAACGAAATGCGTTGCGTGCAGAGGCCAAACGCAATATTGACGAAGCACAGAAAACCTACAAAAACCACTATGACAAGAAGCGCAAAGCTGAAAATGGCTACAAGTTGGGCGATCTAGTCGCTATAAAGCCGACTCAATTTGTTGCAGGTCGAAAGCTGGCTAGCTCTTACCTTGGCCCGTACGAAATCACCAAGGTTAAGCGCTGCGGCAGATACGATGTCAGGAAGGCGTCGCAAGATGTAGAAGGACCAACGGTTACTGCAACCAGCTGCGAAATTTGTGAGCGAGAACGAAGAACTGTTATCATCCGGGACGGATGAAGAGGATCAGGAGGGCCGAATGTGAGGTGGCAACTCTCATTAGCATTGCACCACCCCTGGTTCATAACAGCGGAATGGCAGAGAACAGAAGAAGAAGAAAGAAGAGCAGTCGAAAAGCAGTTGTCTGAAGCAGCAGTCATCTACGTCGGTCAAAAAGTCGTCTTAAACCAAACCTTGTCGAACATTTATATTTTGTTAATCACCATTCAAGATACACACTTAATAATAAACACTAATATTCTATAATCTTTACATATATGTATGTAAACATATCATTTTTAACAAGTAAGAACGCTCTAGTCGGGTCTGCCCGACTACGAGATCCCCTGAACCAAGTCCGAGGCGGTGTTTTAAACAATCTAGCTTACATCTTTTACCGGTACATATTACCCTCTGCGCGCACACACACACGCACACATATACATACACAAGCACGCACGCCGCTTACTGCGTACATAATTTAACGGCTGCGCTTGGGCTGCATTCTGGGCAGCATTATGAGAAATTCATTGTTAAATAACTTTGGTTCTAGATCTACTTTCTTAATGAAATTTTCAGGACATAATATTGACATCTAGAGGTGTATATATACGAAATCCCAACTCCCTAGTATTTGAAATAAGTTTTTTTCACTTATGGGGCTAATGGGGGAGGTATCCAAAATTTAAAAAGTTTATTATCTGTATTTACATCACAGTAACCTACATAGTCAATTTGGTGTCTCTAGGTATTATGGTCTAAAAGTTATAGCTTAAAAACAAAGTCAAAATATCGATTGTTATCGATAATAAGGAAATGGGATGAGTTATCGAAAAAAAAAATAAACTTGTACTGCGTATGGTATACAAGAATATATATCTAAAATCTCAAATCTCTAGCTTTTGTGGTTTACTAGATCACTGCATTCATACGGACGGACAGGCGGACAGACGGACAGACTGACGGACGGACAGACGGACAGACGGACATGGCTAGATCGACTCAGCTCGTCGTCTTGATCAAGAATGTATATACTTTATGGGGTCTGCCACGCCTCCTTCTGCCTGTTACATACATTGTCACAAAACCATTATACCCTGAATTCCCATTTTCAATGGGTTCAGGGTATAAAAATCTGTAGAAGAGGTCAAGCTTGACGAATTTCTCATTTTTTGGAATTCTTGTACTCCTGTACAATTGTAAACAATACAATTTTTACTACGTCCCAAAGAGCTTAATTATATACAGTGGATCACACCTTATTTCGTGCAGCCCAAAAATAAAATTTTAAACGCGGATATCAGCTAAACCATGAAAGGCAGAAAATTATTTTAAACGCAGTTTTTCCTACAGTCTTTTATTTAAAATTTTATTTTTGGGCTGCACGAAATAAGGTGTGATCCACTGTATACTTTATCTTTTTGTATGGCGGTGGGACCCATTGGTATATATTCCAAATATCAAGTTTTATACCAAATTCGGGGATGTTTTCTGAACTAAAACAATTTTTTTTAGACGAGCTATTCTATGGGAGTTGTAGGATATAGTCATCCGATTCAAATGATATACAATAACTGCAGTACAAAGAAGCCTATGCGCAAAATTTCAGAACCATAGTTAAGTTAAATAAAGAAATATCAGAAAAATGTAATATCAAAAATAAAAATAGAAAAACATTAGATATTATAGCTATTGATGTCAAATTAGCACTTGTAGCCCTTATGCATACATATGTACATATGTATGTAGCCATACAAATATTCATGGAATTGTACACTCTTTAAAGTATATCGTAAGTTTGAGTTTTGCCACGCAAACTTTTATGAGTATTCTGCATTGTATGTACATGTTTACATACATATATAAACATTTAACCGTGTTGTTAAGCTTTATTTTTATTTAAATAAATTGTAAAAATATATTCTTAATAATTTATTGTATTAGGCCTGCTGATGACCCCCCCATATGTGCACATTGTGAAGGAGATCATCCAGCAACGTATAAGGGCTGCCAGTGATACCAAAACTACCTTGAAACATCTGGTGCTGCAGGTAATTCTCGAAATAATCGCCAGTCTGGGATGAGACATGGTGCAGAGAATTCAACTAGGCTTACAAATGGTGAAAACTGGCCCCATATCAATAGCTGCGCTCCCTCCAGTCGGCAAAAGCAACAAAGAACTGCTGGAGAACAACAACAGCAAAACTCAACATCATTAAGGCCTAATACTTTTGGGGCAGTAAACAGTGTTAGCTACGCTAAAGTAGCTAAGGGCTACAATGGTACACATAGTCATGCAGGTCCAGCGCAAATAAGACTAGAATGATTACAGTTTAAACAGAAAAACCAGCAACAAAATCAGCAAAACAGCAACTCAGGAGTGCTAATTTCTGAAATAAGAAGTATGGCAGAACTAATGAAAAAACAAGTAAGAACGTTGCAGTCGGGCGCCACCGACTGCGTCAGACTCTGTTCCTGTTAAAGGTGTGTAGGCTCAATAAATATGTAGACCGTCCGTCCGTCTTTCCGTATGTTTGAATGCGAGATTATTGAGATTCCTTTTTTGAGCATGTCTTTTACATCAATTTAGCTACAGTCATACAATTTTACATACAGCTTTTTTAAAATAAAATACTATTTTGGTTTTTATTATATATTTTGGATACTGGCTCCACATTTCACAAAATCAATTTAATAAAAGTTTAGTTGCAAATAAAGCCACATTTACATTTTTTTTAATTTTTTAGGTAAAACCGTATTTTTAATAAAATATAAGGATTTATGCAGAAAGTTTTATCAAAATCCATTAAGTAAGATAGAAGTTATAATAAAAAAATAAAAAAAACATTTTAATAAATGATAATATCATGCGGCAGCGATGGGAATAGAACCTGGGTCACGCGCTTCGCATGCCTCCGACTCTACCCACTACACCACGGCGTCTCTTGAGCCAAATTGAGTTTGGTGTGTTGATTTGGTTAAACAGACTTGCCCCAGTTAGGTCAACTAGAATTTGTTTTAATAAATATAAGGATTTATGCTGAAAATTTTATCAAATCCATTAAATAACATAGAAGTTATAAAAAAAATAAAAAAAAAAAATTTTATTAAATGATAATATCACGCGTCAGCGCTGGGAATCGAACCTAGGTCACGCGCTTCGCATGCCACCACTCTACCCACAACACTACGGCGTCTCTTGCGTGGGTATGTGCCAAACTGAGTTTGGAAGTGTTTTGATTTGGTTAAACAGACTTGCGTTGTGGTAGCGAAGACCCTGCTTCAATCCCCAGTTAGGTCAACTAGAATTTGTTTTACGGAGGCTTACATTATGATTATTATTATTTTGTTTTTTTTCGTAAATTTTAATTTCATGAACAGTAACCCACATGTCAAATTTGGATGCTCTACGTCTAACACTGTAGGAGATACAGTTTTACCCTATTTGCCACGCCCCAAATGGGCGTAGCTATATATAACATACATTTTTGGGTAGAGGTAGGAAATATTGCCGAAATTATCACGGTTTTAGTAAAAGATATAGTAATTCCCGATTTGCCACGCCCCCCAGAAGACGTGGATACATAACTTTTGACTTATCTTAAGAGGAGGTCAACAGTATCCCACATGCAAAATTTGGACGCTCTAGCTCCAAAACTGTAGGAGATACAGTTTTATCCGATTTGCCACGCCCTTAATGGGCGTAAATATCTATAATATATATTTTTGATTCCGAGTGATCTACTTGCACATGTATTCCAAATTTCAAGTCTCTAGCTCTTAATACGCTCAAAATATTATAAGATTTATACAAATCGCTATATATATATTCCCGATTTGGTACGCCCCCAGGGGGCGTGGGTATATAACTTTATGATGTAACTTAAGGGAAGGTCAACAGTAACCCACATGCCAAATTTGGATGCTCTAGCTTCAAAGCTGTAGAAGATATAGTTTTATCCGATTTGCCACGCCCACAATGGGCGTAGATATATAATCTATATCTTAAAACGTCCGCGTGGTGTACACGAATATATATTCTAAACCCCATTTCTTAGACTGCAATATTGACTAAAATAACAGCGTTTTAGTCTTAATAGATATAGCATTTCCCGATTTGCCACGCCCCCTGTGGGCGTATCGGAAAAATACTCAAACTTGATCTGACGCGGATACACACGAGTATATATTCCAAATTACAAGTCTCTAGCTTCTATAGTGTCCAAATGCTGCGCGTTCATACAGACAGACGGACAGACGGACAGACAGCAAGACGGACATTGCACAAATCCAATAGACTCTTTTTCCCTTTGGGAACAGAGTCTAATGATTGAGATGCAGATGCATATACTCAATCTTCTCACCGCAATTGCAGCAAAATGAATACCCTTCGCGTTTTAATTTGGAATGCCAACGGCATCAGAGGTAGGGTACCTGAACTCGAACTCTTTGCACAGAACAACAACATAGACATTATTTTATTAAGTGAAACAAGGCTACCTAGCAGTACTACTTTAAAAATTTTTGGATATCAATCGTATCAAGCCAACACATCTAATACTAATTGGAATGCAGGGGGTGTTGCTGTACTGGTTAGGAGCTCCATAAAACACTACCCGTTGGTCTCCATAGCCAACCGTTCGTTTCAGTTTGCCTCAGTTAGTGTTGACACTTCATTGGGAACAATTGAAATTCAATCTGTTTATATTCAGCCCAACAACCATGTTGAGATAGATGATTTTAATACTATCCTAAATTCTGTTGGACGAAAATCGCTAGTAGCTGGCGACTGGAACGCTCGGCACTGGATGTGGGGAGATATAAATAGCAACTCGCGAGGCAATCTCCTTGCTAGAAGCCTAGCATCCCACAGAGCTAAGGTCCTGGCGACTGGATCTCCGACTCGATATCCTTTTAGCAGTAGAGGTAGCCCATCCTGCTTAGACTTTGGTCTATACCAAGGCATACCTGATAGGTTACTAAGCATTCAGGATAATTGGGACCTGCATAGCGACCATCTGTCGTTAATTATCAATATTGAAGCTCAATCCACAACAGTTGCGGTTCAACACCGACTTCTCCCAAGACATTCTTCAATCCCAAGGTTCCAGAGACTGCTTGATGATATGATCCACCCGAACATGGAGCTGAAAACACCACAGGACATCGATGACGCAGTGGATCTTTTGACTCAAAAGATACACACTGCGGCGGCTATGTCGGGACCTACTGACAGAAATCAGAAACCTTCATCACTCTATTGTCTTAACAGAGAGACCCAGGAATTGATTCGGCTCGAGAGGCAACAGCGAAGACGATTTATCCGCACTCGTCTTCCTGTGGACAACGCTGCGTGGCAACGCACAAGTAGACTACTCAAAGAAGAGCTTAAGTCCCAGAGAGTAGAGTTTTTTTAAAGAAAACTTGAAGCTTTGGACTATACAATTGACTCCGGTTATTCTCTTTGGAAGGCGACTAAGTCACTCAAGCGTCAACCGTTGCGACTCGTACCTATTAAAAACGCAATAGGAATAGTATGCAAATCTGATGAAGAGAATGCTGAAACTTTTGCTGTCCACCTGGAGAATCGGTTTCTACCATTTGAAATTGCAACTGAGGAAGAGGTTATGGAGACGGTGAGAGATTTGGATGCACCCTTACAGATGGACCTCCCTATCTCGCCTATTAAATGTGAGGAAGTAGTTGATGCTATCAATTTCCTGTCGAGGAAGAAATCCCCGGGGCCTGACAGAATATGTCACTTCACCCTGAAATCTCTGCCAAAGCGAACGGTCCTTTTTATTACTTTAATTTTTAATGCAATACTTAGGATGCAATACTACCCGGCTAAGTGGAAGCTGGTAAGGGTATTGATGATCCACAAGCCTGGTAAGCCGGAAGACAATCCTGAATCGTACCGACCAATCAGCCTTCTTCCTTCACTCTGCAACGTAATGGAGAGGCTGATTGTATTGCGGCTTACCGGACGTGTGGATTTTGATGAAGCCTTGCCAATCCACCAGTTTGGTTTCAGGGAAGGGCATGGCGCTATTGAGCAGATTCACAGGGTGGTGAATCATATCCTCAGGGCATTTGACAGCAAAGATTACTGTAATGGTGTCTTTCTGAATCATACCGACCAATCAGCCTTATTCCTTCACTTTCCAAGGTAATGGAGAGGCTGATTGTATTGCGGCTTACCGGACGTGTGGATTTTGATGAAGTCTTGCCAATCCACCAGTTTGGTTTCAGGGAAGGGCATGGCGCTATTGAGCAGATTCACAGGGTGGTGAATCATATCCTCAGGGCATTTGACAGCAAAGATTACTGTAATGGTGTCTTTCTTGACGTGCAACAGGCATTTGACAGAGTATGGCACTTGGGACTGCTCTCCAAAATCAAGAGGCTCCTTCCAGCTCCCTTTTATCTCCTCTTCAGAGCTTATCTGGAAGATCGCCAGTTCCAGATATCTGTAAGATCTGCAACTTCTATCCCCCATAATATGAAAGCTGGGGTACCGCAAGGAAGCGTTCTTGGACCCCTACTATATAACATTTACACTGCGGATGTACCAAGCCCTTCAGGTATCTTTGTAGGCAAATCGCTGCTAGCCTCATATGCAGATGATATTTGCTTCCTACACTCAGCGTCAAGGACATGTGAAGCCGCTTCTGGTGTTCAAGAATACCTTCACCTGCTTGAGAGCTGGGCTCACAGGTGGAACATCAAGATGAATCCCAGAAAGTGCAAAAACGTGTGCTTTACTTTGCGCAGGGATCAGGTGCCACCTGTGCAACTAAACAATGAAAGTCTGCAGGTTGACCAGGAAGCCAAATATTTGGAATAGTCCTGGACAAGCGGCTATCGTTCAGATCGCATATTACTGCGTCAATTGCAAATTGCAAATTTAAGTTGGCGCTCCTCAATTGGATGCTATGCGGCAAGTCCAAGCTGCCACTGCGCTGTAAGAGGGCAATTTACAAATCAATTATTGTGCCTACCTGGAGTTGCGGGATCCAGATTTGGGGAATGGCTGCTGTGTCGAACCGCAAGCGTGTACAGACCTTTCAGAACAAAGCCTTGCGGCTTATGACTGACTGTGACTGGTATGTTCGCGGTTTGACACTGCACCGGGATCTGAATCTGGAGACTGTGGAGCTCCAAATAAATCGAGAGCACACAGGAACAGGCTTGCCAGGCCTCTCATCTCTGACCGCCCCATAAGTCGCTTAAGGCGACGGCAATACCTTAGCATGATAGTTTAATACTCTACTTTAATGTATATAAATATATATAATGTAAATAGCTTATTTAAGCGAGGCTACACCTTAAGTTAAACTATTCTGTTATAGTGTATATAGCACGTTGATACCGAATAAACATATAATTAAAAAAAAAAAAAAAAAATTATTTATTTTGCCAATGCACTTTGATGTTCGTCTGTCCGTCAGTCTGGATCAACGCAATCTCCTCCGAGACTATAAGAGCTACAGAACTGACACAGGCTAAAATGTGCTGCAGGCATTGTATATCTCGGAATCATCCGGATCGGATGACTATATCATATAGCTCCCATAAGACAGATTGGTTTTAAGAAATGTTTTAGTGGGATAACTTCGACGTTATTAAAGTCAGAGAGTTGCACCCAAATACAAAAAAGATATGGATTATATAGCTACGCCCTTTTGGGGCGTGGCAAATCGGATAAAACTATATCTTCCACAGTTTTAAAGCTAGAGCATCCAAATTTGGAAAGTAATACACTTTTGGCCTCCCCTTCAGATTGATCAAAAAGTTATATATCCACGCCTAACATAAATCCTTCAATATTTTGGACGCTGTTAAAGCCAAAGACTTGAATCTTAAAACATATATTTGTATTAACCATCCCTAGAAAAAAAGATAAAGAATATATATCTACGCCCATTAGGGGAGTGGCAAATCGGATAAAACTATATTTTCTACAATTTTACACCTAGAGCTCCAAAAATTGATACAGACTTAAGGCTTGACCGTTTCGACAAAATTATGAAAAATCATATATATCCGCCTCTTGGGGGCGTGGCAAATCGGAGAAAACTATATCATCCAAAGTCTTATAGATAGAGCTTCAAAATTTGATATATAGGTTACTGTTGCCCTGCTTAATAGATTGCCCAAAAATTATATATATCCAATTGTTGGGGGCGTGGCAAATCAGAAAAAACTGTATCTATATCCTTTACAATTGCAAGGGTATTACCAAACTTCGGCATGGCCGAAGTTAGCCCATCCCTCTAGTTTTCTATTTTTATTGCGCACGGACCTATGCCCATGAGGGCTACCAGCAACGTATTATTGGTGTCAACGACAAGCAGGATATTCCCCTTAAGAGGTCCGCTCACTCATTGTAAGTGTAAAGTAAATTATGTTTAAACTAAGTTAAACTTTCTGCTTTTACTACCCTGTACAGATCATATAAGTATTCTGTTGAAGATGTACTCTCTGTGTCAATAAGATGGATGATCAGGAAATTAGGCAACCTTTCCTTATCGTCTGATCATTAAGCGTATGAGCTGGACGCTTACGCTGTATAACTTGACCATGACCAACAAGGAGGCCACTTTTAATGCACCCAAAGTCGTCTGTTGTTTCATAACTCTGCGGCGCAAATGTAATAATATTTGCTAATAGTTTAGTGTAATTTTTAAGATAGTTTAAGTTATTCAATATTTACAACAGCCAACAGGTAATGTACATATGTACAAAGGACTTATGTGTGCACTCTCTGTGAAAGTTAGCAATTTTACTAAATGAAAATGTTGAATTAAGAATCGCACTTGATATTGGAAATTATATTTTTGACAAAATATTTTTATCACAATACTGATACTGAGTAAATTGTTTTGCTTAACAGTTTATTGATCTAATTTAGCCTTAAGTCGGTTGACTTAGTAAATGTTTCAATCAATTCAAGTAAATTACATCTGCTTGAATACATCCAATATATAAAAATAAAATTTAGTTAATAAAATAATTTAAAAATTCTTCCGCAGTTCTATTAAAATTAACATTTGTTAAGAGAGAGTTAATAAAAAAGTAGAGGGATGGGCTTTTGCATACCGTTGCAAATTTAAAGGATAGTAATATAGTTTTGTGCGATTTGCCAATCCACAAAATAGACGAATATATATATATATATGTATGTAAACATATCATTTTTAACAAGTAAGAACGCTCTAGTCGGGTCTGCCCGACTACGAGATCCCCTGAACCAAGTCCGAGGCGGTGTTTTAAACAATCTAGCTTACATCTTTTACCGGTACATATTATCCTCTGCGCGCACACACACACGCACACATATACATACACAAGCACGCGCGCTGCTTACTGCGTACATAATTTAGCGGCTGCGCTTGGGCTGCATTCTGGGCAGCATTATGAGAAATTCATTGTTAAATAACTTTGGTTCTAGATCTACTTTCTTAATGAAATTTTCAGGACATAATATTGACATCTAGAGGATATATACGAAATCCCAACTCCCTAGTATTTGAAATACGTTTTTTTCAGTTATGGGGCTAATGGGGGGAGGTATCCAAAATTTAAAAAGTTTATTATCTGTATTTACATCACAGTAACCTACATAGTCAATTTGGTGTCTCTAGGTATTATGGTCTAAGAGTTATAGCTTAAAAACAAAGTCAAAATATCGATTGTTATCGATAATAAGGAAATGGGATGAGTTATCGAAAAAAAAAATAAACTTGTACTGCGTATGGTATACAAGAATATATATCTAAAATCTCAAATCTCTAGCTTTTGTGGTTTACGAGATCACTGCGTTCATACGGACGGACAGGCGGACAGACGGACAGACGGACGGACGGACAGACGGACAGACGGATATGGCTAGATCGACTCAGCTCGTCGTCTTGATCAAGAATATATATACTTTATGGGGTCTGCCACGCCTCCTTCTGCCTGTTACATACATTGTCACAAAACCATTATACCCTGAATTCCCATTTTCAATGGGTTCAGGGTATAAAAATCTGTAGAAGAGGTCAAGCTTGACGAATTTCTCATTTTTTGGAATTCTTGTACTCCTGTACAATTGTAAACAATACAATTTTTACTACGTCCCAAAGAGCTTAATTATATACAGTGGATCACACCTTATTTCGTGCAGCCCAAAAATAAAATTTTAAACGCGGATATCAGCTAAACCATGAAAGGCAGAAAATTATTTTAAACGCAGTTTTTTCTATAGTCTTTTATTTAAAATTTTATTTTTGGGCTGCACGAAATAAGGTGTGATCCACTGTATACTTTATCTTTTTGTATGGCGGTGGGACCCATTGGTATATATTCCAAATATCAAGTTTCATACCAAATTCGGGGATGTTTTCTGAACTAAAACAGTTTTTTTTAGACGATCTATTCTATGGGAGTTGTAGGATATAGTCATCCGATTCAAATGATATACAATAACTGCAGTACAAAGAAGCCTATGCGCAAAATTTCAGAACCATAGTTAAGTTAAATAAAGAAATATCAGAAAAATGTAATATCAAAAATAAAAATAGAAAAACATTAGATATTATAGCTATTGATGTCAAATTAGCACTTGTAGCCCTTATGCATATATATGTACATATGTATGTAGCCATACAAATATTCATGGAATTGTACACTCTTTAAAGTATATCGTAAGTGTGAGTTTTGCCACGCACACTTTTATGAGTATTCTGCATTGTATGTACATGTTTACATACATATATAAACATTTAACCGTGTTGTTAAGCTTAATTTGTATTTAAATAAATTGTAAAAATATATTCTTAATAATTTATTGTATTAGGCCTGCTGATGACCCCCCCATATGTGCACATTGTGAAGGAGATCATCCAGCAACGTATAAGGGCTGCCAGTGGTACCAAAACTACCTTGAAACATCTGGTGCTGCAGGTAATTCTCGAAATAATCGCCAGTCTGGGATGAGACATGGTGCAGAGAATTCAACTAGGCTTACAAATGGTGAAAACTGGCCCCATATCAATAGCTGCGCTCCCTCCAGTCGGCAAAAGCAACAAAGAACTGCTGGAGAACAACAACAGCAAAACTCAACATCATTAAGGCCTAATACTTTTGGGGCAGTAAACAGTGTTAGCTACGCTAAAGTAGCTAAGGGCTACAATGGTACACATAGTCATGCAGGTCCAGCGCAAATAAGACTAGAATGATTACAGTTTAAACAGAAAAACCAGCAACAAAATCAGCAAAACAGCAACTCAGGAGTGCTAATTTCTGAAATAAGAAGTATGGCAGAACTAATGAAAAAATGATTGAGATGCAGATGCATATACTCAATCTTCTCACCGCAATTGCAGCAAAATGAATACCCTTCGCGTTTTAATTTGGAATGCCAACGGCATCAGAGGTAGGGTACCTGAACTCGAACTCTTTGCACAGAACAACAACATAGACATTATTTTATTAAGTGAAACAAGGCTACCTAGCAGTACTACTTTAAAAATTTTTGGATATCAATCGTATCAAGCCAACACATCTAATACTAATTGGAATGCAGGGGGTGTTGCTGTACTGGTTAGGAGCTCCATAAAACACTACCCGTTGGTCTCCATAGCCAACCGTTCGTTTCAGTTTGCCTCAGTTAGTGTTGACACTTCATTGGGAACAATTGAAATTCAATCTGTTTATATTCAGCCCAACAACCATGTTGAGATAGATGATTTTAATACTATCCTAAATTCTGTTGGACGAAAATCGCTAGTAGCTGGCGACTGGAACGCTCGGCACTGGATGTGGGGAGATATAAATAGCAACTCGCGAGGCAATCTCCTTGCTAGAAGCCTAGCATCCCACAGAGCTAAGGTCCTGGCGACTGGATCTCCGACTCGATATCCTTTTAGCAGTAGAGGTAGCCCATCCTGCTTAGACTTTGGTCTATACCAAGGCATACCTGATAGGTTACTAAGCATTCAGGATAATTGGGACCTGCATAGCGACCATCTGTCGTTAATTATCAATATTGAAGCTCAATCCACAACAGTTGCGGTTCAACACCGACTTCTCCCAAGACACTCTTCAATCCCAAGGTTCCAGAGACTGCTTGATGATATGATCCACCCGAACATGGAGCTGAAAACACCACAGGACATCGATGACGCAGTGGATCTTTTGACTCAAAAGATACACACTGCGGCGGCTATGTCGGGACCTACTGACAGAAATCAGAAACCTTCATCACTCTATTGTCTTAACAGAGAGACCCAGGAATTGATTCGGCTCGAGAGGCAACAGCGAAGACGATTTATCCGCACTCGTCTTCCTGTGGACAACGCTGCGTGGCAACGCACAAGTAGACTACTCAAAGAAGAGCTTAAGTCCCAGAGAGTAGAGTTTTTTTAAAGAAAACTTGAAGCTTTGGACTATACAATTGACTCCGGTTATTCTCTTTGGAAGGCGACTAAGTCACTCAAGCGTCAACCGTTGCGACTCGTACCTATTAAAAACGCAATAGGAATAGTATGCAAATCTGATGAAGAGAATGCTGAAACTTTTGCTGTCCACCTGGAGAATCGGTTTCTACCATTTGAAATTGCAACTGAGGAAGAGGTTATGGAGACGGTGAGAGATTTGGATGCACCCTTACAGATGGACCTCCCTATCTCGCCTATTAAATGTGAGGAAGTAGTTGATGCTATCAATTTCCTGTCGAGGAAGAAATCCCCGGGGCCTGACAGAATATGTCACTTCACCCTGAAATCTCTGCCAAAGCGAACGGTCCTTTTTATTACTTTAATTTTTAATGCAATACTTAGGATGCAATACTAACCGGCTAAGTGGAAGCTGGCGAGGGTATTGATGATCCACAAGCCTGGTAAACCGGAGGATGATCCTGAATCGTACCGACCAATCAGCCTTCTCCCTTCACTTTCCAAGGTAATGGAGAGGCTGATTGTATTGCGGCTTACCGGACGTGTGGATTTTGATGAAGCCTTGCCAATCCACCAGTTTGGTTTCAGGGAAGGGCATGGCGCTATTGAGCAGATTCACAGGGTGGTGAATCATATCCTCAGGGCATTTGACAGCAAAGATTACTGTAATGGTGTCTTTCTGAATCATACCGACCAATCAGCCTTATTCCTTCACTTTCCAAGGTAATGGAGAGGCTGATTGTATTGCGGCTTACCGGACGTGTGGATTTTGATGAAGTCTTGCCAATCCACCAGTTTGGTTTCAGGGAAGGGCATGGCGCTATTGAGCAGATTCACAGGGTGGTGAATCATATCCTCAGGGCATTTGACAGCAAAGATTACTGTAATGGTGTCTTTCTTGACGTGCAACAGGCATTTGACAGAGTATGGCACTTGGGACTGCTCTCCAAAATCAAGAGGCTCCTTCCAGCTCCCTTTTATCTCCTCTTCAGAGCTTATCTGGAAGATCGCCAGTTCCAGATATCTGTAAGATCTGCAACTTCTATCCCCCATAATATGAAAGCTGGGGTACCGCAAGGAAGCGTTCTTGGACCCCTACTATATAACATTTACACTGCGGATGTACCAAGCCCTTCAGGTATCTTTGTAGGCAAATCGCTGCTAGCCTCATATGCAGATGATATTTGCTTCCTACACTCAGCGTCAAGGACATGTGAAGCCGCTTCTGGTGTTCAAGAATACCTTCACCTGCTTGAGAGCTGGGCTCGCAGGTGGAACATCAAGATGAATCCCAGAAAGTGCAAAAACGTGTGCTTTACTTTGCGCAGGGATCAGGTGCCACCTGTGCAACTAAACAATGAAAGTCTGCAGGTTGACCAGGAAGCCAAATATTTGGAATAGTCCTGGACAAGCGGCTAACGTTCAGATCGCATATTACTGCGTCAATTGCAAATTGCAAATTTAAGTCGGCGCGCCTCAATTGGATGCTATGCGGCAAGTCCAAGCTGCCACTGCGCTGTAAGAGGGCAATTAACAAATCAATTTTTGTGCCTACCTGGAGTTGCGGGATCCAGATTTGGGGAATGGCTGCTGTGTCGAGCCGCAAGCGTGTACAGACCTTTCAGAACAAAGCCTTGCGGCTTATGACTGACTGTGACTGGTATGTTCGCGGTTTGACACTGCACCGGGATCTGAATCTGGAGACTGTGGAGCTCCAAATAAATCGAGAGCACACAGGAACAGGCTTGCCAGGCCTCTCATCTCTGACCGCCCCATAAGTCGCTTAAGGCGACGGCAATACCTTAGCATGATAGTTTAATACTCTACTTTAATGTATATAAATGTATATAATGTAAATAGCTTATTTAAGCGAGGCTACACCTTAAGTTAAACTATTCTGTTATAGTGTATATAGCACGTTGATACCGAATAAACATATAATTAAAAAAAAAAAAAAAAAATTATTTAATTTGCCAATGCACTTTGATGTTCGTCTGTCCTTCAGTCTGGACCAACGCAATCTCCTCCGAGACTATAAGAGCTACAGAACTGACACAGGCTAAAATGTGCTGCAGGCATTGTATATCTCGGAATCATCCGGATCGGATGACTATATCCTATAGCTCCCATAGGACAGATTGGTTTTAAGAAATGTTTTAGTGGGATAACTTCGACGTTATTAAAGTCAGAGAGTTGCACCCAAATACAAAAAAGATATGGATTATATAGCTACGCCCTTTAGGGGCGTGGCAAATCGGATAAAACTATATCTTCCACAGTTTTAAAGCTAGAGCTTCCAAATTTGGAAAGTAATATACTTTTGGCCTCCCCTTCAGATTGATCAAAAAGTTATATATCCACGCCTAACATAAATCCTTCAATATTTTGGACGCTGTTAAAGCCAAAGACTTGAATCTTAAAACAGATATTTGTATTAACCACCCCTAGAAAAAAAGATAAAGAATATATATCTACGCCCATTAGGGGAGTGGCAAATCGGATAAAACTATGTTTTCTACAATTTTACACCTAGAGCTCCAAAAATTGATACAGACGTTAGGCTTGACCGTTTCGACAAAATTATGAAAAATCATATATATCCGCCTCTTGGGGGCGTGGCAAATCGGAGAAAACTAAATCATCCAAAGTCTTATAGGTAGAGCTTCAAAATTTGATATATAGGTTACTGTTGCCCTGCCTAATAGATTGGCCAAAAATTATATATATCCAATTGTTGGGGGCGTGGCAAATCAGAAAAAACTGTATCTATATCCTTTACAATTGCAAGGGTATTACCAAACTTCGGCATGGCCGAAGTTAGCCCATCCCTCTAGTTATACCCTGAACCCATTGAAAATGGGAAATCAGGGTATAATGGTTTTGCAAAAAGTATGTAACAGGCAGAAGGAGGCGTGGCAGACCCCATAAAGTATATATATTCTTGATCAGGGCGACGAGCTGAGTCGATTTGGCCCTGTCCGTCTGTCTGTCCGTATGTATGAACGCGTCGATCTCAGAACCTATAAGAGCTAGAGACTTCAAATTTTGCATGATGGTCTGTGTATACAGCGAAAATATCGAGTTTGTTTTAGATATTCGATAAATTTTTCCGTTTCAATGTTATCGATTTAAAACGTTATCAAGATTCAGTTTTTTGACCATATCTTTTACATATTTTTAGCTACAGCTACCAAATTTTGTTTTTAGCTTTTTATAAATAAAATACATTTTCTATTTTTTCATATTTTGGATACCGGCTCCACATTTTACAAAAAAAATTTATTAAAAAAAAAAATTATCAAAGCCACAATTTAATTTTTTCAAATTTTTTTTTAGTGAAAACCGTATTTTTAATAAATTAATAGCATTCAATGCATAAAATTGCATTCAAATCCGTTAAGTAATACAGAAGTTATTAAAGGAAACATTGTAAAAGCACGCGGCACAAGCCTGTACGTGTGCACACATACATTCAAATCAACTACGCAGTAATCTGCGCGCGTTTCTGTGTGCATGGTATGTATATGTGTGCATGTGTATACAAATGTGTGCATGTGTATATGTGTGTATGTGTGTATGTGTGCATGTGTATATGCGCGCAGAGGTAATATGTATAGATAAAATATGTAAGCTAGGTTGTTTAAAACATCAGCTCGGACTTGGTTCAGGGGATCTCGTAGTCGGGTAGACCCGACTAGAGCTTTCTTACTTGTTTTCTATTTTTATTGCGCACGGACCTATGCCCATGAGGGCTACCAGCAACGTATTATTGGTGTCAACGACAAGCAGGATATTCCCCTTAAGAGGTCCGCTCACTCATTGTAAGTGTAAAGTAAATTATGTTTAAACTAAGTTAAACTTTCTGCTTTTATTACCCTGTACAGATCATATAAGTATTCTGTTGAAGATGTGCTGACTCTCTGTGTCAATAAGATGGATGATCAGGAAATTAGGCAACCTTTCCTTATCGTCTGATCATTAAGCGTATGAGCTGGACGCTTACGCTGTATAACTTGACCATGACCAACAAGGAGGCCACTTTTAATGCACTCAAAGTCGGCTGTTGTTTCATAACCCTGCGGCGCAAATGTAATAATATTTGCTAATAGTTTAGTGTAATTTTTAAGATAGTTTAAGTTATTCAATATTTACAACAGCCAACAGGTAATGTACATATGTACAAAGGACGTATGTGTGCACTCTCTGTGAAAGTTAGCAATTTTACTAAATGAAAATGTTGAATTAAGAATCGCACTTGATATTGGAAATTATATTTTTGACAAAATATTTTTATCACAATACTGATACTGAGTAAATTGTTTTGGTTAACAGTTTATTGATCTAATTTAGCCTTAAGTCGGTTGACTTAGTAAATGTTTCAATCAATTCAAGTAAATTAGCTTACATCTTTTACCGGTACATATTACCCTCTGCGCGCACACACACACGCACACATATACATACACAAGCACGCGCGCCGCTTACTGCGTACATAATTTAGCGGCTGCGCTTGGGCTGCATTCTGGGCAGCATTATGAGAAATTCATTGTTAAATAACCTTGGTTCTAGATCTACTTTCTTAATGAAATTTTCAGGACATAATATTGACATCTAGAGGATATATACGAAATCCCAACTCCCTAGTATTTGAAATACGTTTTTTCACTTATGGGGCTAATGGGGGGAGGTATCCAAAATTTAAAAAGTTTATTATCTGTATTTACATCACAGTAACCTACATAGTCAATTTGGTGTCTCTAGGTATTATGGTCTAAGAGTTATAGCTTAAAAACAAAGTCAAAATATCGATTGTTATCGATAATAAGGAAATGGGATGAGTTATCGAAAAAAAAAAATAAACTTGTACTGCGTATGGTATACAAGAATATATATCTAAAATCTCAAATCTCTAGCTTTTGTGGTTTACGAGATCACTGCGTTCATACGGACGGACAGACGGACAGACGGACGGACGGACAGACGGACATGGCTAGATCGACTCAGCTCGTCGTCCTGATCAAGAATATATATACTTTATGGGGTCTGCCACGCCTCCTTCTGCCTGTTACATACATTGTCACAAAACCATTATACCCTGAATTCCCATTTTCAATGGGTTCAGGGTATAAACATCTGTAGAAGAGGTCAAGCTTGACGAATTTCTCATTTTTTGGAATTCTTGTACTCCTGTACAATTGTAAACAATACAGTTTTTACTACGTCCCAAAGAGCTTAATTATATACAGTGGATCACACCTTATTTCGTGCAGCCCAAAAATAAAATTTTAAACGCCGATATCAGCTAAACCATGAAAGGCAGAAAATTATTTTAAACGCATTTTTTTCTATAGTCTTTCATTTAAAATTTTATTTTTGGGCTGCACGAAATAAGGTGTGATCCACTGTATACTTTATCTTTTTGTATGGCGGTGGGACCCATTGGTATATATTCCAAATATCAAGTTTTATATCAAATTCGGGGATGTTTTCTGAACTAAAACAATTTTTTTAGACGATCTATTCTATGGGAGCTGTAGGATATAGTCATCCGATTCAAATGATATACAATAACTGCAGTAGAAAGAAGCCTATGCGCAAAATTTCAGAACCATAGTTAAGTTAAATAAAGAAATATCAGAAAAATGTAATATCAAAAATAAAAATAGAAAAACATTAGATATTATAGCTATTGATGTCAAATTAGGACTTGTAGCCTTGTATGTACATATGTATGTAGCCATACAAATATTCATGGAATTGTACACTCTTTAAAGTATATCATACTTGCGCGCTTACTCTCACATTTGCTTGGGAAACCTATATTTGCAAATAATGTTCAACTGTATGCGAAAACATATGTGTAAGGCTAGTAAGTGTGAGTTTTGCCACGCACACTTTTATGAGTATTCTGCATTGTATGTACATGTTTACATACATATATAAACATTTACCCGTGTTGTTAAGCTTAATTTTTATTTAAGTAAATTGTAAAAATATATTCTTAATAATTTATTTTGCCAATGCACTTTGATGTTTAGACTGTATGAAATATAAATATTCTTATATATTTATTCTCCCAAAATCATGAAAAATATAAAATGTTTAATTTCAGTATATTTTGTACATATAAATATTTTACATATATTCATTATAATATTGTATTATTAGATATGCATATGATAAATTGCAATTATGTTTATGTGGCTATGCTGCCTTTAAATAAAATATACCAAATGCGCCAAATAAAAATACTGGAATCGGAATACTTTTCATCGATTAAGAACATCTGTTATTCGCTCATCTCAAAGAGTTGACGATAGTCCATATATAACAAAAAATCATCGTAAAGTGGTATCGAAGCTGCACGACTATTCGTAATCGTGCCGCCAGTCAGTTATCGGCAACTTTAAATTACTTATATTTAATAAAATACACATAAAAGTTACCCTCCGCCGCCGGATATGGAGTCCTAGTAAAAAAAACTAAGTTAAAATAACACCACCCCCAAGTGATTCGAAATTTCTTTACCTAAGGTAGGTCAAACGAAGAGTTACCGAAATTGTCACGACCCAAGAGGAGTAGGTCAATGGTTCTTAGTCAATCTAAGACGAAGGGGAACAGTATGTATTTCTAAAATTTTGTGGCTCTCGCTGTGAAACTGTGAAAGATACAGTTTTTTTTTTACCGATTTGCCACACCATAGAAAGGCGTGGCTATACGACCCATTTCTTTCTTGGGATGCCATACTATATATTCCAAATCCTAATTCTTAGACGGCAATATTAGCGAAAATAATAGCATTTATGGCTGAAAATATAAACAAAGTAATTCCCGATTTGCCACGCCCCCATTAGCCGTGGCTATATACATTTTCGATCGATCTTAGAAGAAGTCGACAATAAGATTCTTGCCAAGTTTGGATGTTCTAGCTATAAAGCTGTAGAAGATAAAGTTTTTTTTTGCGTAGCTATACATACCACAAGTCTCAAATCTCAAGCCTTTATGTCTGAAAAGATATGGTAATTCCAGATTTGACACGCCCCCAGTAGGCGTCGCTATATAAATTTTTGATCAAACTTTTGAGGTCAACACTAAGCTTCTTGCCTAATTTGCATGTTCTATCTTCAAGCCTGTAGAAGATAAAGCTTTATCCAATACGTCACTTAATAAGCCGAAAGCACACACAAGTATATATTCCAAACTTCAAGTCTCTAGCTTCCATGGTGTCCAAATGCTACGCGTTCGTACAGACAGACTGACAGACGGACGGACAGCAAGACGGACATTGCACAAAACCAATATAATCTTTTTCGCTTTGGATACAGAGTATAAAAATAAACCACCGACTAATTTGAATGTTCTTTACCTATGGTATCTATAACGAAGATTTACCGATGTTGGTTACCTACGGTAGCTAAAGCGAATATTTTCCGAATTCAGTTATGTAAAAACTATGCATAATTATTTTATTTATATATTTATTTTATTTATATATCACAACATGCCAACTAAACGGATGGATGAATTTTGTATTTTTAGTATCAAAGAACTATCCAATAAAATTAACATTTTAGATGAGAACGAAAAAAAACGCAGCCATTGGTCGAGGTTTGGGTTCCCTATTAATATTAATATTGTTCGGCTCCTAATCGTATTGATTAAATTAGTTCAGAAACGTTATTTGTTTGCATGGAAAGTGTGGTGAGACGATCCATAAGATAATTGATACGCTCCTCTTTTACCAGGATGAGGCTTTCCAGATACTTAACTTTGTGGCTCATAGAGCTAAGATATTTTCTCTTCTTGTAATTCTCCTGGATCAATGACTTATACTTCGCATACGGCACGTTCTTGTGGCTAACTGGGGCTGTCCACTGCAGGTGATCGAGGTGTTGCTTTGACTGCTTCACTAACATATGATCCGACGTAGGAATCGACAAATGATATGAGGGCATATGGTTGTGCTCTGGCGATGATTCCGTCTTCGATGAGAGTACTTGCGATTGTCCATCTCGATCCGTACACATCAAATGATAAAGCAGACACTTTAAAGCAGTCAAACTGCCTGAGGCAAGCTGCTCCAACTCCTTGCGGTATAATTTCAGACCCAATTTGCGTAACACTTTAAAATTAAAAATCTCCCAGTTGTCTAGCTTTAAGGCAAGGCTGCTGTGAGAGCTGTAATTGTACATGTCTATTAATTTCGAATTGAATTTCTTAACGAGTCGAGCAACGGTCAAGACATCGGAGAGATCGCGTCGTGTGCGATTGTCAAGATTGATCTGCATTTTAGCCAGCCATTCATCAAGTTCTTGTAGCTCCTCAGCGCTCAATGTTCGATGGAATGCCATCATTTTCTATTCGTATATGTAGGTAAATCCAAAATCCCGTTTTTCTTCATACAATAATTTTTTTTTTTCGAGAAATTTGGTTTAAATTTAGAAACTAACATCGACATGAGACCTGAAGTGTTTTCGTAAGAAAAGTAAAAACTAAGTTAAAAACATATAACTTAGAGAGC
This sequence comes from Drosophila gaucha, assembly GCA_035045545.1. Lineage (NCBI taxonomy): Eukaryota > Metazoa > Arthropoda > Insecta > Diptera > Drosophilidae > Drosophila > Drosophila gaucha. The sequence continues at coordinate 38,864 of JAWNOY010000228.1, forward strand.
TGTAGTCGATCTTCTAAGCCCACAGTAGGCGTGGCTAAATCATTTTCGGCCGATCAATAAAGAAGGAAGGACAGCGATCCGCCAGATCCAAAAACACTGCCAACGAAGTCTAGGAAGCCATTTGAATGCTATTTCGTACATAATGCTACGGATGTAACTTCAAAACAAGTAAGAACGAATTTTGGTCAGAAGTTTGCAACGCAGAGAAGGAAGCATCTCCGACAATATAAAGTATATATATTCTTGATCAGCAAGACGAGTTGAGTTGATATAGGCATGTTCGTCTGTCCGTCAGTCTGGATCAACGCAATCTTCTCCGAGACTATTAGAGCTACAGAACTGAAATTTTTCACACAGGCTGGAATGTGCTGCAGGCATTGTATATCTCGGAATCATCCGGATCGGATGACTATATCCTATAGCTCCCATAGGACAGATTGGTTTTAAGAAATGTTTTAGTGGGATAACTTCGACGTTATTAAAGTCAGAGAGTTGCACCCAAATACAAAAAAGATATGGATTATATAGCTACGCCCTTTGGGGGCGTGGCAAATCGGATAAAACTATATCTTCCACAGTTTTAAAGCTAGAGCATCCAAATTTGGAAAGTAATACACTTTTGGCCTCCCCTTCAGATTGATCAAAAAGTTATATATCCACGCCTAACATAAATCCTTCAATATTTTGGACGCTGTTAAAGCCAAAGACTTGAAACTTAAAACATATATTTGTATTAACCACCCCTGGAAAAAAAGATAAAGAATATATATCTTCGCCCATTAGGGGCGTGGAAAATCGGAAAGAGAACTATATCTTCTACAATTTTACACCTAGAATTCCAAAAATTGACACAGACGTTAGGCTTGACAAGTTCGAAAAAGATATGAAAAATTTTTTATCCGCGTGGCAAATCGGAGAAAACTATATCTTCCAAAGTCTTATAGTTACAGCTTCAAAATTTGATTTGGCTACTGTTGCCCTGCTTAATAGATTGCCCAAAATATTATATATATCCAATAGTTGGGGGCGTGGCAAATCAGAAAAAACGGTATCAATATCTTTTGCAATTGCAAGGGTATTACCAAACTTCGGCATGGCCGCAGTTAGCCCATCCCTCTAGTTTTTACTTAAAACTGTCACTCCATTCTTAGCAAAAATGCAACAATAACGTATTTCTAAAATTTGTGGCTCTCGCTATAAAACTGTAGAATATATAGCCTTCATCGATTGCCAAGCCCCAGAAAGGCGTAGCGTTTATAAACCTACAGCACACACGAGTCATACGTTCCAAATGTTAAGGCTATAGCTTCAAATGTGTCCAAATGCTTTGCGTTCATACATACGGACAGACGGACAGACAGATAGCAAGACTGACATTACACAAAAGCAATATACTCTTTTTCCCTTTGGGAACAGAGTATAATAAATACAGAAACGTTACATGTCAAAATAAATAATTGCACACTTGTAAATTGTCATTAAAAACCCGTCAAAGTTGTCTTAATGTCCGTTTTATTGCCCTTCCGTCTGTTTGTAAAACAAAGCATTTTGACGCTATTGAAGCTAAAGAAATGGTAGAACATATACTCGTATGAACCCTCGCCTTTTATAATGTAAAGTTTTTTTAATACGCCCACAAATCGGGAAATACTATATCTATATATAAAACTTTGTGTTTTTGTACCCTGTTCCCAAAGGGAAAAAGAGTATATTGGTTTTGTGCAATGTCTGTCATACTGTCCGTCCGTCTGTATGAACGCGCAGCATTTGGACACCTTTGAAGCTATAGAATTGAAATGTGGAACATATACTTGTGTGTGCTGTAGGTTTATAAAATGTTAAGATTTTTTCGAACAATAATTTTGAATAATGTTTCCAAACCAACAAACAATTGTAATTTTTTGGTTTAGTAGGTAAAGAATGTTCAAAAGAGGTGCGATTGTTGCCTTATTTTATTTAAATTTTAAAACGAATCTACTTTTTACATATTTGTTATTATACTCTCTGAAAAAGATTTGTGCAATGTCAGCCTTGGTGTCTGTCCGTCTGTCTGGATGAACGCGCAGCATTTGGACACCATAGAAGCTAGAGAAATGAAATTTGAAATTTGGAATATGTGTGCAAGTAGATCACCCGGAATCAAAAATATATACTATATATATTTACGCCCTTTCAAGGCTTCGCAAATCGGATAAAACTGTATCTCCTTCAGCTTTGGAACTAGACCGTCCAAATTTTGCATGTGGGATACTGTTGACCTCCTCTTAAGATAAGTTAAAAGTTATGTATACACGTCCTCTGGGGCGTGTCAAATCGGGAATAACTATACTAAAACCATGTTAATTTCGGCAATATTTTCGTCTAAGAGTTGGGATTAGGAATATATACACTAGTATCCTACCCCTACCAAAAAAAGATATGTTGAGACTTGTAATTTGGAATATATGCTCGTGTGTATCCGCGTCAGATCAAGTTTAAGTGTTTTCCCGATACGCCTACAGCGGGCGTGGCAAATCGTGAAATGCTATATCTATTAAGAGTAAAACGCTGTTCTTTTCGTCAATATTGCAGTCTAAGAACTGGGATTTAGAATATACATATACACGTGTACACCACGCGGACGTTAGAAGATATAGTTTATATATCTACTCCCAGTATGGGCGTGGCAAATCGGATAAAGCTATATCTCCTACAGTTTTGGAGCAAGAGCATCCAAATTTGGAATGTAAGTTACTGTTGACCTCCCCTTAAGATAAATCAAAAAGCTATATACCCACGCCCCCTGGAGGCGTGGGAAATCGGGATTTTATATATATCGATTTGTATAAATCCTATAATATTTTGATCGTTATAAGAGTTAAAGACTTGAAATTTGGAATATATGTACAAGTATATCATATCATATACTAAAACCGTGTTAATTTCGGCAATATTGCCGTCTAAGAGTTGGGATTTGGAATATATACACTAGTATCTTACCTCTACCAAAAAAGATATGTTATATATAGCTACGCCCATTTGGGGCGTGGTAAATAGGGTAAAACTGTATCTCCTACAATCTTGGAGGTAGAACATCCAAATATAACTGTTCTGTTACTGTTTATAAAATTTTGTTTTTTTTATTTTTATACCCTTGCAAAAAGGGTATATTAATTTTGGTTTGCAACGCAGAGAAGGTAGCATCTCCGACCATATAAAGTATATATATTCTTGATCAGCAAGACGAGCTGAGTTGATATAGCCATGTCCGTCTGTCCGTCTGTCTGGATCAACGCAATCTCCTCCGAGACTATAGGCTACAGAACTGCAATTTTGCACATAGGCTGGAATGTGCTGCAGGCATTGTATATCTCGGAATCATCCGGATCGGATGACTATATCCTATAGCTCCCATAGGACAGATCGGTTTTAAGAAATGTTTTTGTGAGATAACTTCGATGTTATTAAAGTCAGAGACTTGAATCGGATAAAACTATATCTTCTACAGTTTTGAAGCTAGAGCATCCAAATTTGGAAAGTAATATACTTTTGGCCTCCTTTTCAGATTGATCGAAAAGTTATATATCCACGCCTACTTTGGGGCGTGGCAAATCGGGAAAGTCTATATAGTGCTTAACATAAATCCTTCAATATTTTGGACGCTGCTAAAGCCAGAGACTTGAAACTTAAAACATATATTTGTATCACCCACCCCTAGAAAAAAAGATAAAGAATATATCTAAGCCCATTAGGGGCGTGGCAAATCGGAAAAAACTATATCT
>JAWNOY010000229.1:0-101307 GCA_035045545.1 Drosophila gaucha
AGTATGTTCATATATACACCTTTGATTGTTAAATGTTTGCAATGAAAATTTCATTAGGAAAGTAGATCTAGGAACCATAGTTATTTTAACGATCAATTTCTCATAATGCTGCCCTGAATGCAGCCCAAGTAACTATCAAAATTCATCGAGCTAGACGAGAACTTAAGATCTAAGATTGGGGGAATGAGAAAAATCAAAGTTATATTTATTAAAAAGTTAAGACTAAGACTTGTTTCGAAAAACTACCCATAAAATACGTCATGAAATTTTGACATAAAAGTAACCGCAATATATACCATAAATGAACTCAAACCGGAACTAAAAATGGGTTTGTAAATGTACATGCTGATTAGGAAACTTAGCTATAGAGCAGAAATAACGAGAGCTGAAAGACCGAACTGACTTTTTAGATAGGTCGGGTTTGTTCGGAGTTGCACCACGAACCATTGTTAGACCTGGCTTTTCAATATATGTATATAAAGAGACATTTTTATACCCTGAACCCATTGAAAATGGGATTTCAGGGTATAATGGTTTTGTGACTGTTGAATATTATGGTTAAATACTATAATCTATACTAAAAATGAAATATGCGTGGCGCCATCTATTTTGTAGTTTCTTTAACTAATGCGCCTCAAGCGCTGTTCAACTTAAACAGCTGTTCTAAGAACAAAATAACCACTTCACTTGCCTTGTAAAAGTCGACAAGTGAACACGCATCTAAATATAATACCAATAATTAATTAATATAAAATAAGTTGTGAAATATAAAAATATATATAAAAACATTAATACCATTGTTACTCATTGTTCATGGACCTCAAATCTCAACAGTGACAATGTATGTCCGTCCGTATGAACGCAGTGATCTCGTAAACCACAAAAGCTAGAGATTTGAGATATTAGATATATATTCTTGTGTACCATACGCTGTACAAGTTTTTTTTTCGATAACTCATCTATTTCCTTATTATCGATAATAATCGATATTTTGACTTTGTTTTTAAGCTATAACTTAAAGACCATAATAGCTAGAGATTCCAAATTGACTATGTAGGTTTCTGTAATGTAAATACAGATAATATACTTTTTAAATTTTGTATACCTCTCCATTAGCCTCAAAAGTAGAAAAGAGAGACTTCGCAATATAGACACCTTTAGATGTCAATATTATGTCCTGAAAATTTCATTAAGCAATTAGAACTAGAACCTAGGTTATTCAAAAATCAATTTCTCATAATGCTGACCAGAATGCAGCCCAGCGCAGTCGCTAAATCATCTACGCAGTAAGCGGCGCGCGTGCTTTTGTATGAATATGTGAGCGTGTGTGTGTGCGCAGAGGGTAATATGTACAGATAAAAGATTTAAGCTAGATTGTTTAAAACACCTCCTCGGACTTGGTTCAGGGGATCTCGTAGTCGGGCAGACCCGACTAGAACGTTCTTACTTGCTTATAATAACTATCAGAATTGTTATTACAGAACATAAATGTATTTTAAAATAGAGTTAAATATACATAAGTATGTTTATTTATGTTTGATCTGAGTCACATAGTTGTATATATAGAGAAATGCATAGTTAGATACACACACATTGCTTTAAATGAGTGTCAAACCCGCGGTAAAAACCCTGATTGATATACAAACGTAAAAATTAGAACAGATCTGATATTATGTAGAAATTTGATGAGTGACTGTGCTTCTTTATACCACCTGGGTTTGTATTATTCGCATCATCGTCGTGAACAAATTTTTTGTTTGTTTTTATGTGCATACATGGGTTTGCATACCGAGATATATATGTATATATACATATATATATAAATATTTTTACATACATGTATGTACATATATATTATTATTATATTATAAAATATTTCATATTTTAATATGGAACACTAAGTACAAAATGGATCTCTAGTTAAATCGCTTAACTAGTCTGTTTGCTTGTTTGGTTTCAACAGCTTGTTGTTCTTTAAGCAAAGACAAATAAAGTCAAAGAAAAGAGAGAGAGAGAGAGGAATAGGAAGAGAGAGGACAGCACATGCGTAAAATGCTTTGACCTAGATTTTAAATGACTTCTTCTTCTACTTTTTATTTATTTACTTATTTGTTTTTTTTTCTTATGCTTTGAAGAGAAATAATATGTATTTCATTTTTGGGTTGCCCTACGCGGGGCATTTGGCCACTCCGGCAATGTTTGACGCTGTGTTTTATATGGGCGTCTCAGCGTGAAGAGCATGCAGCGAACGTAGTTGCCAATCGCAGTCTTTCAACTTGTTGTTGTTTCTATGTGCTGGATGGGTAGAATATGAACAAATACATACACAAGCGAGCGACTAAGAGAGACCGGGAGGCAAACGGTTGTTAATAACAAAATTCTGTTAAAATTTATTTTCAATTTTGTTGTTGCTGTTGTTTCTGAATCCAAAGAAAGTCAGAGTAGATGCCCTATAGAGCACAGTGCCCGACTAGTTGAATACCCTGTACAACATCCTTAACTAAATTGGAATAAAAGATAAAGAGAAAGCGGAGACCCACTAGTTAAAATTTAAGGTAATCTTAAAAAGCATTTGACTGGCAGATACTCATTAAATGAGATAAATCGACTAGTAAAATCCCATAACGTCTGTACCAAAGAAGGTTATTAGACTATTAAGATGATTATTACTAATCGCTAATAACGAAATTGTTGAAACTACTCGACGTAGATTTGCCCTGTGAAGAAATTCAAGTTATTAAAAGTCTAGAAATCCAGTCTGAGATGAGTATACGCTACTAAAAAATATAATTTTCGATCAGTTATTCAGGTAGATATGTAGCATGCCAACTGTTGTCGTATTTCCAGGGTATTTCCACAAAAAAATGGTACATGATGACTCCCGATAAGATAAAATGCGAAAAGAAAAAAAAACATACTAAAAAGAAAATAAATAAGAACTTTACAGGCCCATCCGGCTGCATTGTACTCGTTCACAGCCAAAAACAAAAATTTGATGAAATATTGATTTTTTCGGACTCGCCAAGCCCCTGTGGGCAGCTCATATAATTTATTTGCTTATCAGTTAGGAGATCTACAGTGATCTACCTAATTTTAAATTTAAGAGTCTAGACTGCAAATGGAATTGTTTTTTTTTTTTATATAGAAGTGTACATACATACATATGTATATAGTTTTTGGGAATTGTTTAGAGGTGGTCAACAGTAACTTACTTATTAATATTTGAGAATCTAGCATCTTTGGTGGAAGGTAGTTTTTATCGATTCGAAAGTCCGCAATTGCTTTTTATACCATATACTATATCTTTTTGTCTGGGGATGGGATACACGAGTATATATTCAAAGCTCCAATATAGACCTTAATATTGGTAAATTAATAGCGTTCGGGTCTTTAAAGATATTGCAATTCCCGATATGGTGGATCTTTATAAAATGCCAATAGTAAGCTACTTGACATATTTGGATGTTCTATGATGTCTAAAACTGCAAAAGCTACAGTATTACCCTATCCCGCAATGAGCGTAGCTATATTAACTGCATCTCTCTGTATGGGGGTAAGACGCTGAAATTGCAAACCAAATATACTCTTTCATTTCGTGAACGAGTATAAAAATAGAATTATAAAAACCAAAAAAATTCTTTTCCTCTATTTCAAAACGTTGATGATGACGACCTACTTGTTGCATGTGTAGGCGTTCTACAGACCATGAAAATGGGAGGGCCAGGTAGGGGAAGGGATTGAGCCTTAGGGTAAGCGGTAAGCGGGGCAACGCGTTGACTTCCGAAAAAGTCACTTTGATTGTTATTGTTGTTTTTTTATATTGTTCGAAAATGTTTGTAAACAAAAAACAAAAACCTTCAACTTGATACGCATCTAGGGATTCGTTTAAATTGCCTAATACACACACACACGCTTCTATATTTAGATTTTGTACCTCTAAAACTGTAGAAGATACAGTCTTACCCGATTTGCCAGGCGTAGCAATATACGCTATATAGCTATATATGTTTTGTTGCAAAGGAGAGGGACTTACGATAAATAAATATTCCAAAGTCGTTAACTTCACTAGCACTGAAATTTTACGTATTCAAGCAATTCTTTGAGTCGGTCTGTCCTATGGGAGCCTAATGGTATAAAAGTCCAATCCGGATAATTCCGAGATTGCAGTGCCTGCAAATCGGCATGGCTATATTATTTCAGCCCGTCGGAGTGATCAAGAATATATACAGCTGTACATCATTAAGTCGGGGTATCCCTGCCATCTATGCGTTGCAAACTTGTGACAAAAAATGTAAGGACTTTGCAGACCACTTTGGATCTTTAATATTAACTTAAATGCACATTTGCTTTATTATTTTGCTCAACATAGGCAAGTGGCTCATTTGTCGTATTTTCAGTATTTTTCGTTTCGCTTTTACATAATTCTTTGTATTCAGGAATCGCACACCTTTCAGACATTAGCTGCCAATAGCCCACTCATACACACACACAGTCACAAATTCAAGTTCTTGGCCCAATGCCCGTCGGCTGTCAATGAAGCTGATGGAGAAGAAAATGATGTTCGCTGCTTGCTTTATCAGTGGGCGGGGGAACATGAAGGGAGGTAGAATGGGGTAGGGGGAAGGGGGAGGTAGGGATCGAATATAGATCAACATTTTGTTTGTTTTTTGGTGCTGCTGTCATTTTATGTGCTGACTGTCGACACAACTGTCAAAATTGACCCAAAAGAGAAAAATGGTAAAAAAGCTCTACCTATGTGCCCCGAAACCCCTCCAAAACAATCTAAAAATCGCAGATGAAAATGGTCAAACAAATTAGTACAAAAAAAATGGCGGACACCATATGGAATATCCAAAGCAGACAAGAACATCAACATAACGATCTTATGCAATAACAAAGCGTTAAAAAATATAAACACCCATAGGTAGATCACGTCATTGAGCTAGTAATTTATTTATACCCTGAACCCATTGAAAATGGGATTTTCGGCCTCTTGTGCGATGTAACAGGCAGAAGGAGGCGTGGCAGACCCCATAAAGCTGATATACTCTTGATCAATAAATTTTTGTATTATCAATAAAAATCGGAAATTTTACTTAATTTTTAAGCCATAATATTATATGTATAAATAGTAGAGACTTGGGCTTTTGCATATACCTACATTTTGGATGCCAATATTACGTACTGATAAAATTCATTAACAAATAACATCTAGAACCGATGTAATTCGACAGCTAATTTTCACAGAGCAAATCAAGCGCAATCGCTGCATTAACTGCGTAGTGAACGGTGCTCGTGTTTATGGTGTATGTTTTTATACCCTGAACCCATTGAAAATGGGAAATCAGGGTATAATGGTTTTGCAAAAGTATGTAACAGGCAGAAGGAAGCGTGGCAGACCCCATAAAGTATATATATTCTTGATCAGGGTGACGAGCTGAGTCGATTTGGCCCTGTCCGTCTGTCTGTCCGTCCGTCTGTCCGTCTGTCCGTATGTATGAACGCGTCGATCTCAAAACCTATAAGAGCTAGAGACTTCAAATTTTGCATGATGGTCTGTGTATACAGCGAAAATATCGAGTTTGTTGTAGATATTCGATAAATTTATTCGTTTCAATGATATCGATTTAAACGTTATCAAGATTCAGTTTTTTGACCATATCTTTTACATATGTTTAGCTACATTCAAATCAACTACGCAGTAATCGGCGAGCGTGCTTCTGTGTGCATGGTATGTAAATGTGTGCATGTGTATCACTGTTGCCAAATCAGCTTTTTTCCCGTCAAATCGGGCTTTTTTGAAAGTGGAATTGCGGGAAAAATTTCAGAACAGCGGATAGCGGGAAATATAGCTTTCTAAAAACTGATTTAGCTGTTTTTCATTTGACTTAATATTTGCATGATTCCTTATAAAATTGAATACAAAATTGTAAAAATTTCAGTAAACATTTTTGTGGTAAGCAAAAAAAAAAGGTTGTCAAATTAATATGACTGCATTCTTGAAGACATTTTTTTTTATTAAGAAAAATGTTGCAAAAAAATTGATGATTCAATACATTTTCCAACAAATCATACAAAATTTGCTTCGAAAATTAAGCCTTTTTCCTAGCTTTTTCTCCGAAAACTTCGCTTCATTTTGGGTCTATTTTTCCTTGATCTAGCTTTTTTGCTCAACAAAAGTTGGCAACACTGATGTGTATACAAATGTGTGCATGTGTATATGCTGTGCCTGTGTATATGTGTGCATGTGTATATGCGCGCAGAGGCAATATGTATAGATAAAATATGTAAGCTAGGTTGTTTAAAACATCAGCTCGGACTTGGTTCAGGGGATCTCGTAGTCGGGCAGTCTCGACTAGAGCGTTCTTACTTTTTATACCCTAAACCCATTGAAAATGGAAATTCAGGGTATAATGGTTTTGCAAAAAGGATGTAACAGGCAGAAGGAGGCGTGCCAGACCTCACAAAGTATATATATTCTAGATCAGGACGATGAGCTGAGTCTGATCTAGACTCAGACTGAATCTAGCCATGTCCGTCTGTCCGTCCGTATGAACACAGTGATCTCGTAAACCACAAAAGCTAGAGATCTGAAATTTTAGATATATATTCTTGTATACCATACGCAGTACAAGTTTATTTTTTTATTCGATAACTCATCCCATTTCCTTATTATCGATAGCAATCGATATTTTGACTTTTGTTTTTAAGCTATAACTTAAAGACCATGTAAGCTAGAGATGCAAATACAGATAATAAACTTTTTAAATTTTGGATACCTCTCCCCATTAGCCCCATAAGTGAAAAAAACGTATTTTAAATACTAGGGAGTTGGGATTTCGCATATAGACACCTTTAGATGCCAATATTATGTCCTGAAAATTTAATTACCGTAGTTATTTAACAATCAATTTCACATAATGCTGCCAAGCGCAGCCGCGCGTGCTTGTGTATGTATATGTGTGCGTGTGTGTGTGCGCGCAGAGGGTAATATGTACAGATAAAAGATGTTAGCTAGATTGTTTAAAACTTGGTATGTAGTAAGCGGTGCGGTAATATGTATAGATAAAAGATGTGAGTTAGGTTGCTTAAAACACCACCTCGGACTTGGTTCGAGCACTTACTTGTACAATATTCGTTGACTAAAAACTTGTGTATGCTGTATACTAGTGTATGTCGTCTCCTACGTGGCAAGTCGGTAAAAACTGTTTGCTGCAATTTTACAACTAAAATCTCCAAATTTGACAATTAAGCTATTGTTGACCCTCGTTTGGGGCATGGAAAATTGGAAAAATAAACATTTCTTTCACACTCTTACAGCTTGACTCACCAAATTTTGCATGAAGATTACTGTTTATATCCTCTAGTTAAGGCGGAAAAAATTTATGTATGTATATTTTTATACCCTTGCAAAAAGGGTATATTCATTTTGGTCAGGAGTTTGCAACGCAGAGAAGGAAGCATCTCCGACCATATAAAGTATATATATTCTTGATCAGCAAGACTAGCTGAGTTGATATAGCCATGTCCGTCTGTCCGTCTGTCTGTCTGTCCGTCTGTCCGTCTGTCTGGATCAACGCAATCTCCTCCGAGACTATAAGAGCTACAGAGCTGAAATTTTGCACATAGGCTGGAATGTGCTGCAGGCATTGTATATCTCGGAATCATCCGGATCGGATGACTATATCCTATAGCTCCCACAGGACAGATCGGTTTTAAGAAATGTTTTAGTCGGATAACTTCGATGTTATTAAAGTCAGAGACTTGAAATTTGGAATATATACTCCTGAGTTGCACCCAAATACAAAAAGATATAGAATATATATCTACGCCTTTTGGGGGCGTGGCAAATCGGAAAAAACTATATCTTCTACAGTTTTGAAGCTAGAGCATCCAAATTTGGAAAGTGATATACTTTTAAAGTCCCCTTCAGATTAATCAAAAAGTTATATATCCACGCCTACTTGGGGCGTGGCAAATCGGGAAAGTCTATATAGTGCTTAACATAAATATTCCAATATTTTGGATGCTGTTAAAGCCAGAGACTTGAAACTTAAGACATATATTTGTATTAACCACCCCTAGAAAAAAAGATAAAGAATATATATCTACGCCTTTTGGGGGCGTGGCAAATCGGATAAAACTATATCTTCTACAATTTTACACCTAGAGCTCCAAAAATTGAAACAGACGTTAGGCTTGACCGTTTCGACAAAATTATGAAAAATCATATATATCCGCCTCTTGTGGGCGTGGCAAATCGGAGAAAACTATATATTCCAAAGTCTTATAGGTAGAGCTTCAAAATTTGATATATAGGTTACTGTTGCCCTGCTTAATAGATTGCCGAAAAATTATATACAGTTTGACACGAAAGTGTTTTCACAAAGACAAATTTCTACATTTTTTTATTTTAAGGCTTAAAAAAACATGGTTTGGTTAAGATTTTAATATTTTTTTTGTTACAGCTAGTTACTTAATCAATTATCTTCTATAATTAATTAATAAAAATTCAAAACTTATTCATGTTGCTTAGATATATAACAAAAACAAAAAAGTGAATTAAATTCAAGTGACACGAAAGTGTTTGCACAAACGTTACTTCTAGTTTCTACTTATCGCGTTATTCGCAATAACCGTTGTTCTCGGAATTTTGCGTACACAGATTTGTTGCTAATGCAATTTTTTGACCAATTTCATCACTTTTCCTTTGAGTTGATGCAGATTAGACACAGATTTGAGAACATTAAAAATGCCTGGAAAACGTTTATCGTTTGATATGATTCAGTTGGTTTACTATAACCATTCCATTGGGAAAACGATCCCGCAGATTGCAGAAATGTTTGCAATTTCAAGGAGAACCGTCTACAATATTTTAAGTCGCGCAGAAAATGAGGGAAGACTGCAAACGATGCCTCCAACTGGACGACCTCGCGCATTAAATGATAGTTCTGAACGGATTATGACCCGAAAAATCAACAAAAACCCGACCATTTCGACCAGAACGCTTGCCAGTGAGCTCCAAGAAGAATGTGGCATTACAATTTCTCGGGAAAGTGTTCGCAGAGCCTTGAAAAGGAATGACTTTTCATCCAGAGCTGCGCGGAAAAAACCGTTGATGTCGGCTGATCACATAAATAGACGCCTAACATTAGCCAGAATGCACGTAGGACAGCCGGACTCATATTGGGATGAAGCTATATTTTGCGATGAGACCAAAATGATGCTTTATTACAATGACGGACCCAGCAGAGTGTGGCGCAAGCCGTTAAAAGCACTTGAAAGAAAAAATATAATTCCAACAGTAAAGTTTGGAAAATTTTCGGTGATGGTCTGGGGGTGCATCTCAAACAAAGGGGTGGGCGACTTGTGCTTTATTGAGAACACAATAAATGCTAAACAATATTTAGACATTTTACGCAAACATTTGGTAGCCCAGGGAGGGTAAGCCAACATTCAAGTTTTACCAAGACAATGATCCGAAGCAACACAGTAAGGTGCTGGCTACTTTACAATTGTAAAACGGTGCTCGATACTCCCGCTCAGAGTCCAGATCTCAATCCTATCGAGAACTTGTGGGCCGATCTGAAAAAACGGACAGCTAAGCGACTGCCAAGAAATAAAACAGAGCTGAAGGCGTTCATTTTGGAGGAATGGCAGAAAACACCAATTGAATACGTTCAAAAGCTTATCAAATCGATGAATAAACGATTGGAAGCGGTTATTAAAGCCAACGGTGGATATACCAAATACTAATTTTGAATTTAAACTGTTTAAAATAGCTCTATTTAATTTAATTTACTTTTGTGCAAACACTTTCGTGTCACTTGAATTTAATTCACTTTTTTGTTTTTGTTATATATCTAAGCAACATGAATAAGTTTTGAATTTTTATTAATTAATTATAGAAGATAATTGATTAAGTAACTAGCTGTAACAAAAAAAAATATTAAAATCTTAACCAAACCATGTTTTTTTAAGCCTTAAAGTAAAAAAATGTAGAAATTTGTCTTTGTGAAAACACTTTCGTGTCAAACTGTATATCCAATTGTTGGGGGCGTGGCAAATCAGAAAAAACTGTATCTATATCCTTTACAATTGCAAGGGTATTACCAAACTTCGGCATGGCCGAAGTTAGCCCATCCCTCTAGTTACTAGTATTTTAATTTGGTAGAGAGTAAATGAAACAGAAAAAGCAAACCTTCATGAAAGTCGCTGAGTAAGGATATACCTTAGATATACGTGAATGAGCGTTTGGTATATATATATATATATTATTATTATATATATAAATTTACTAAATTATTTTTGAATAACAATATTTTCACAATCAATATACATCCGAAACCCGATAATTTCTCACCCACTAAATCGAAAACCTCAAAAATTCGTAAAAAATGCTGTCCCCTTTAAAACAATTCTTTCGAACTCCTTTCGATAAATCGAAACACAGGAGTGTAATTCGTAAAAAATTTGATCCCTTGCTATTTCGTATTATCGGGATTCGACTGTATTAATATGTCTATTGATGGTACAGTTTTGTATACATACATATATTATATAATTCATAAATGTCATCTCTTTTACTTTTTTTTTGTTTGCAGTTCTTAGAGGGAATGACGCAGGCATTTCTTTTGCAGCGTTGGACTTTCGTTTTATAAGGTTAGTAAACCAAAACCCCAAAAACTTAATAAAATTACAAAACAATTAAAGACAATGCCATAAAAAAACAAGTAAGAACGTTGCAGTCGGGCGCCACCGACTGCGTTAGACTCTGTTCCTGTTAAAGGTGTGTAGGCTCAGTAAATATGTAGACCGTCCGTCCGTCTTTCCGTATGTTTGAATGCGAGATTATTGAGATTCCTTTTTTGAGCATGTCTTTTACATCAATTTAGCTACAGTCATAAAATTTTACACATAGCTTTTTTAAAATAAAATACTATTTTGGTTTTTATATATTTTGGATACTGGCTCCACATTTCACAAAATCAATTTAATATAAGTTCAGTTGCAAATAAAGCCAGATTTACATTTTTTTAAAAAAATTTTAGGTAAAACCGTATTTTTAATAAAATATAATGATTTATGCAGAAAATTGTATCAAAATCCATTAAATAACATAGAAGTTATAAAAAAATAAAAAAAAAAAACATTTTATTAAATGATAATATCACGCGGCAGCGATGGGAATCGAACCTGGGTCACGCGCTTCGCATGCCACCGACTCTACCCACAACACCACGGCGTCTCTTGAGCGACTATGTGCCAAACTGAGTTTGAAAGT
The DNA here is from genome assembly GCA_035045545.1 of Drosophila gaucha. Lineage (NCBI taxonomy): Eukaryota > Metazoa > Arthropoda > Insecta > Diptera > Drosophilidae > Drosophila > Drosophila gaucha. The sequence goes on from JAWNOY010000229.1 coordinate 11,285, forward strand.
GTTTTGATTTGGTTAAACAGACTTGCGTTGTGGTAGCGAAGACCCTGCTTCAATCCCCAGTTAGGTCAACTAGAATTTGTTTTACGGAGGCTTACATTATGATTATTATTATTTTTTTATTATAATTTAATTATAATTTAAATTTCATGAACAGTAACCCACATGTCAAATTTGGATACTCTACGTCTAAGACTGTACGAGATACAGTTTTACCCTATTTGCCACGCCCCAAATGGGCGTAGCTATATATAACATATATTTTTGGGTAGAGGTAGGATACTACTATATATATTCCAAGTCCCAACTCTTTGCCGGCAATATTGCCGAAATTATCACGGTTTTATTAAAAGATATAGTAATTCCTGATTTGCCACGCCCCCAGAAGACGTGGATACATAACTTTTGACTTATCTTAAGAGGAGGTCAACAGTATCCCACATGCAAAATTTGGACGCTCTAGCTCCAAAACTGTAGGAGATACAGTTTTATCCGATTTGCCACGCCCTTAATGGGCGTAAATATCTATAATATATATTTTTGATTCCGGGTGATCTACTTGCACATGTATTCCAAATTTCAAGTCTCTAGCTCTTAATACGCTCAAAATATTATAGGATTTATACAAATCGCTATATATATATTCCCGATTTGGCACGCCCCCAGGAGGCGTGGGTATATAACTTTTTGATCTGACTTAAGGGAAGGTCAACAGTAACCCACATGACAAATTGGGATGCTCTAGCTTCAAAACTGTAGAAGATATAGTTTTATCCGATTTGCCACGCCCACAATGGGCGTAGATATATAATCTATATCTTAAAACGTCCGCGTGGTGTACACGAATATATATTCTATATCACATTTCTTAGACTTCAATATTAACGAAAATAACAGCGTTTTAGTCTTAATAGATATAGCATTTCCCGATTTGCCACGCCCCCTGTGGGCGTATCGAAAAAAATACTCAAACTTGATCTGACGCGGATACACACGAGTATATATTCCAAATTACAAGTCTCTAGCTGCTATAGTGTCCAAATGCTGCGCGTTCATACAGACAGACGGACAGACGGACAGTCGGACAGACGGACAGACGGACAGACAGCAAGACGGACATTGCACAAATCCAATAGACTCTTTTTCCCTTTGAGAACAGAGTCTAATTAATTTAAGTAGAACAAAAGTAAGATTAGATGAAAAGCGTTTCAGACAATTTACATACAAAATCGAACTTTTGATCATACATATATTTAATCATACGTACACTCGTTCGCGAAATGCAAGGAGTATATTGGGTATGTATATGAAGCAAAAGCATTTCAACACCTTCTCAATTTAAAGTTTTTCAATTTTATAGACACAACCCGTATTTTCAATAAAATAAAAGCATTCAATGCTAAAAATTTGATCAATATCCGTTTACGTAACACAGAAGTTATAAAAGAAAACATTTTGTCAATTGGCAAAAGCAGCCAAGCGCCTAGCCTTTTCTCTATACGCGTCCACACATTCATTCAAATCAACTGCGTAGTAATCGGCGCTCATGTGTATATGTGTGCGTGTGTATGTGCGCACAGACGGTAATATGTACAGTTAAAAGATCTAAGCTAGGTTGTTTAAAACATCACCTCTGACTTGGCTCAGGGGATCTCGTAGTCGGGCACGGGTTTGTCATACCTACATAGGTGTTCAAATATCTATGACCCAGAAATATTACGCGAATGCCTCATATCAGCAACAACAATTGCAACAACAACAAGTGTCAGCATTTAGCACAATACAAAGCTCGCAAACACTTTGGCAACTCTCTGGCTCCTCTCTTTCTCTCTATTTCGCTCCCTCACTCTTTTTCTCTGTTTTTATACCCTTGCAAAAAGGGTATATTAATTTTGGTCAGAAGTTTGCAACGCAGAGAAGGAAGCATCTCCGACCATATAAAGTATATTCTTGAGTAAGACGAGCTGAGTTGATATAGCCATGTCCGTCTGTCCGTCTGTCTGTCTGTCTGTCTGTCTGTCTGTCTGTCTGTCTGTCTGTCTGTCTGTCTCTCTGTCTGTCTGTCTGTCTGGATCAACGCAATCTCCTCCGAGACTATAAGAGCTACAGAACTGAAATTTTTGCACGTAGGCTGGAATGTGCTGCAGGCATTGTATATCTCGGAATCATCCGGATCGGATGACTATATCCTATAGTTCCCATAGGACAGATCGGTTTTAAGAAATGTTTTAGTGGGATAACTTCGACGTTATTAAAGTCAGAGACTTGAAATTTGGAATATATACTCCTGAGTTGCACCCAAATACAAAAAGATATATTATATCATATATTATGGCAAATCGGATAAAACTATATCTTCTACAGTTTTGAAGCTAGAGCATCCAAATTCGGAAAGTAATATACTTCTGGCCTCCCCTTCAGATTGATCAAAAAGTTATATATCCACGCCTACTTGAGGCGTGGCAAATCGGGAAAGTCTATATGGTCTTAACATAAATCCTTCAATATTTTGGACGCTGTTGAAGCCAGAGACTTGAAACTTAAAACATATATTTGTATCAACCACTCCTAGAAAAAAACATAAAGAATATATATATAACAGTATCTTCTACAATCTTACACCTAGAATTCCACAAATTGACACGGAAGTTAGGCTTGACCGTTTCGACAAAATTATGAAAAATTATATATATCCGCCTCTTGGGGGCGTATCAAATCGGAGAAAACTATATCTTCCAAAGTCTTATAGGCACAGCTTCAAAATTTGAAATATAGGTTACTGTTGCCCTAGCCATGTCCGTCTGTCCGTCTGTCCGTCCGTATGAACGCAGTGATCTCGTAAACCACAAAAGCTAGAGACTTGAGATTTTAGATATATATTCTTGTATACCATACGCAAGTTTTTTTTTTTTCGATAACTCATCCTATTTCCTTATTATCGATAACAATCGATATTTTGACTTTGTTTTTAAGCTATAACTTTTAGACCATAATACCTAGGGACACCAAATTGACTATGTAGGTTACTGTGATGCAAATACAGATAATACACTTTTTAAATTTTGGATACCTCCCCCCATTAGCCCCATAAGTGGAAAAAACGTATTTCAAATACCAGTTAGCTTGGATTTCGTATATATACACCTCAAGATGTCAATATTATGTCCTGAAAATTTCATTAAGAAAGTAGATCTAGAACCGAAGTTATTTAACAATGAATTTCTCATAATGCTGCCCAGAATGCAGCCCAAGCGCATCCGCTAATTCATGTATGCAGTAAGCGGCGCGAGTGCTTGTGTATGTATATGTGTGCGTGTGTGTGTGCGCGCAGAGGGTAATTTGTACCGGTAAAAGATGTAAGCTAGATTGTTTAAAACACCGCCTCGGACTTGGTTCAGGGGATCTCATAGTCGGGCAGACCCGACTAGAGCGTTCTTACTTGTTACTTGGGAAATCAGGGTATAATGGTTTTGCAAAAAGTATGTAACAGGCAGAAGGAGGCGTGGCGGACCTCATAAAGTATATATATTCTTGATCAGGGCGACGAGCTGAGTAGATTTGGCCCTGTCCGTCTGTCTGTCCGTCCGTCTGTCCGTCTGTCCGTATGTATGAACGCGTCGATCTCAGAACATATAAGAGCTAGAGACTTCAAATTTTGCATGATGGTCTGTGTATACAGCGCGCATATCGAGTTTGTTTTAGATATTCGATCAATTTTTCCGTTTCAATGATATCAGCTACCAAATTTTGTTTTTAGCTCTTTGTAAATAAAATACAGTTTCTATTTTTTCATATTTTGGATACCAGCTCCACTTTTCACAAAAAAAAATTAATAAAAAAAAATTATCAAAGCCACAATTTAATTTTTTCAAATTTTTTAGTGAAAACCGTATTTTCAATAAATTAATAGCATTCAATGCAGAAAATTGCATTCAAATCCGTTAAGTAATACAGAAGTTATTAATGGAAACATTGTAAAAGCACGCGGCAGCAGCCTGTACGTGTGCACACATACATTCAAATTAACTACGCAGAAATCGGCGCGCTTGCGTCTGTGTGCATGGTATGTATATGTGTGCATATGTATCACTGTTGCCAAATCAGCTTTTTCCCCGTCAAATCGGGCTTTTATGAAAGTGCAATTGCGGGAAAAATTCCAAAACAGTGGATAGCGGGAAATATAGCTTTTTAAAAACCGATTTAGCTGTTTTTAATTTAACTTAATATTTGCATGATTTCTTATAAAATTGAATACAAAATGGTGAAAATTTCAGTAAAAATTTTTGTGGTAAGCAAAAAAAAAAGGTTGTCAAATTAATATGACTAGACCTTGATCTAGCTTTTTTTGCTCAACAAAAGTTGGCAACACTGATGTGTATACAAATGTGTGCACGTGTATGTGTGTGCATGTGTATATGTGTACATGTGTATATGCGTGCCTGTGTATATGTGTGCATGTGTATATGCGCGCAGAGGTAATATGTATAGATAAAAGATGTAAGCTAGGTTGTTTAAAACATCAGCTCGGACTTGGTTCAGGGGATCTCGTAGTCGGGCAGATCCGACTAGAGCTTTCTTACTTGTTTCAACTTGAACTGAACGGAATTTCGTTTTCAATTTGCTTAGCCCCTTGTTTGCTCGCCCATTCCCTATTCCAGCCGCTTTTGCTGATTTTCCACTTGACATTCGCTTAGATCCCAAAAGGCAATTTTGAACGAATTTAGACTAAGAACAACAGCAAACGAATTTCCGTTAAAGTTTCCACCACAGAGTAAAAGGCGTCGAGGATACGTATACCCTGATTCCTTATCAACCATTCGGGAGTCACCCAGCGCATGAATAGTTACAGTCCCCAACAAGACCCCAGGGCCGGATGGAATCCCAAATAGTGCGCTAAAGCTGGCCCTCGTTTTGCTACTATTACCTAAGCAAGGTAAACTAAGGGCTGTTGTGCTTCTTGGACACCGTGAGGAAGATGCTCGAAAGATTGAGCAGCTTTAGAATTGAAATAGCGATTCTTAATTCAGTTGGCCTGTCCCCAAACCAATTCGGCTTCCAGAAGGCCAAGTCTACACGGGGTGTATTGTATAATGTAGTTACCCTCACAACCTCCGCTATCCAAGGCTAGAGATGGAAGCATGAGACGAAGAAATACTATATCATTGCGATGCTCGATTTGAAACACACATTCAACATAGCCAGGTGGGACATGATTTTAGATGCACTGTCCCAATTCCGTATTTCTGAATATCTTCTAAAGCTAGTAAGGCGCTATTTTAGAGGAAGAACAATAGTTTTAAACTCTAGTGAGGGCACCCAAACTCACTTAGTAACATCAGGAGTCGCATAAGGATCAGTGCTGGGCTCCTAACGACCGCTTGGCAATACTACCATTGCGACAAAAATAAGAATAAAATATCTTGGAGTCATGCTATATACATAAATAAATGAGTTCCGCGGAGTAGTTCACAAAAAAGCAGCTGATATTCTCATTGTTGTTGCCTCAATTCAGCTCTTCAGATTCGATAACTAAATATTCTATTGGGATCATTTCAGCTAACACGAATGCTGCATCATCGAAGACTGTTCTGAACGCGCAACTGACTCGAACAGCGCATAATCGGTAGGTGGCGGGAATACCTCGGCTATAGCTTAGAGTAGAAATCGCGTTTGACCTATTGACACTGCGTAAAGATTGATGGACCTCGTGACGCTCATCAGAACACCTCCTGATTGTTTCTTAGGTCCCTGTGGGTACAGCATAATTTTTAAGAGTACTCTGCAAGAACCAGCTGCTTTTTCGTGGATATACTCCAGATGTTCACTTGCTTCAATTGCCGCAATGGTGGTGTTGCCAATCTTAATGTGGACCGTTTCCACTTTCTTCCGGCTACTGACCAGTACCGCTTCGGTTCTGTGCGCTGCATTTCGAGTCCTGATCTTGTCAGCCAGTCGTGTATGCATTTATTACTGCTGCTGCATTTGTCCTCTGTATCCGTGAGTTCCTTTCCTACAGTAACGACGGCTACGTCAACAGCAAAGCCAATGATGTCTGCGGGTAATTCCAGATGCAGATCCTTGCGGTACTCCGGTTGTCACTTCATGAGTTGGAGGGCCCTCGTTAGAGTTTTAAACTATTGTTGCCCCTCTAAAGTAACTCCTTACCAACTGACGTATATATTCAGGGATGCGGAATTGACATAGAGCATCCAATATCATGTCCCACCTGGCTGAGTTGAACGCGTCTTTTACATCCAGCGTTACTATGATGCACTATTGTTTCGATGGCTGAAGTTGCGAGGCCAACTACTTTAGTCAACGCATTCGTATTTGACTTGGCCTTGCGGAATCTTAATTGCTTCGGCGACTAGTCACCTGCGCTAGCAACCGCTATCTCGATTCTGGATCAGATCAACTCGGGAATATATATAAAGCGTTTTGTATAAATCCTATATTATTTTGAGCGTTATAAGAGCTAGAGACTTGAAATTTTAGAGACTTTGCATGTGGGATACTGTTGACCTCCTCCTGGGGGCGTGGCAAATCGGGAATTACTCTATCTTTTACTAAAACCGTGATAATTTCGGCAATATTACCATCAAAGAGTTGTGATTTGGAATATATATACTAGTATCCTACCTCTACCAAAAATATATGTTATGTATAGCGACGCCCATTTGGGGCGTGGCAAATAGGGTAAAACTGTATCTCCTACAGTCTTAGACGTAGAGCATCAAAATTTGACATGTGGGTTACTGTTCATGAAATTTAAATTTACGAAAAAAAAAAATAATAATAATAATCATAATGTAAGCCATGGTAAAACAAATTCTAGTTGACCTAACTGGGGATTGAACCTGGGTCTTTGCTACCACAACGCAAGTCTGTTTAACCAAATCAACACACCACCAAATTCAATTTCTCGCATAGTCGTGAAAGAGACGCCGTGGTGTAGTGGGTAGAGTCGGTGGCATGCGAAGCGCCGCGTGATATTATCATTTAATAAAATGTTTTTTTTTATTATACCCTTGCAAAAACGGTATATTAATTTTGGTCAGGAGTTTGCAACGCAGAGAAGGAAGCATCTCCGACCATATAAAGTATATATATTCTTGATCAGCAAGACGAGCTGAGTTGATATAGCCATGTCCGTCTGTCCGTCTGTCTGGATCAACGCAATCTCCTCCGAGACTATAAGAGCTACAGAACTGAAATTTTGCACATAGGCTGGAATGTGCTGCAGGCATTGTATATCTCGGAATCATCCAGATCGGATGTTTATATCCTATAGCTCCCATAGGACAGATCGGTTTTAAGAAATGTTTTAGTGGGATAACTTCGATGTTATTAAAGTCAGAGACTTGAAATTTGGAATATATACTTCTGAGTTGCACCCAAATACAAAAATATATAGATTTTATAGCTACGCCTTTTGGGGGCGTGACAAATCGGATAAAACTATATCTTCTACAGCTTTAAAGCTAGAGCATCTTAATTTGGAAAGTAATATACTTCTGGCCTCTCCTTCAGATTGATTAAAAAGTTATATATCCACGCCTACTTGGGGCGTGGCAAATCGGGAAAGTCCATATATTGCTTGACATAAATCCTTCAATATTTTGGACGCTGTTAAAGCCAGAGACTTGAAACTTTAAACATATATTTGTATCAACCACCCCTAGAAAAAAAGATAAAGAATATATATCTACGCCCATTAGGGGCGTGGCAAATCGGAAAAAAATATATCTTCTACAATATTACACCTAGAGTTTCAAAAATTGACACAGACGTTAGGCTTGACCGTTTCGACAAAATTATGAAAAACTATATATATCCGCCTCTTGGGGGCGTGGCAAATTGGAGAAAACTATATCTTCCAAAGTCTTATAGGTACATCTTCAAAAGTTGATATATAGGTTACTGTTGCCCTGTTTAATAGATTGCCAAAAAATTATATATATCCAATTGTTGGGGGCGTGGCAAATCGGGAAAGTCTATATAGTGCTTAACATAAATCCTTCAATATTTTTTGGATGCTGTTAAAGCCAGAGACTTGAAACTTAAAACATATATTTGTATCAACCACTCCTAGAAAAAAACATAAAGAATATATATCTACGCCTATTAGGGGCGTGGCAAATCGGAAAAAAACTATATCTTCTACAATTTTACACCTAGAGTTACAAAAATTGACACAGACGTTAGGCTTGTTTCGACAAAATTATGAAAAACTATATATATCCGCCTCTTGGGGGCGTGGTAACTCGGAGAATATTATAGGTACAGCTTCAAAATTTGATATGTGGTTACTGTTGCCTTGCTTAATAGATTGCCCAAAAATGATATATATCCAATTGATGGGGGCGTCGCATATCAAAAAAACTGTATTTATATCCTTTGCAATTGCAAGGGTATTACCAAACTTCGGCATAGCCGAAGTTACCCCATCCCTCTAGTTTTTTTTTATAACTTCTATGTTACTTAATGGATTTTGATAAAATTTTCAGCATAAATCCTTATATTTTATTAAAAATACGGGTTTACCTAAAAAATTAAAAAAAAAATGTAAATGTGGCTTTATTTACAACTGAACTTATATTGAATTGATTTTGTGAAATGTGCAGCCGGTATCCAAAAATTTATAAAAACCAAAATAGTATTTTATTTTGAAACAGCTATATGTAAAATTTGATGACTGTAGCTAAATTGATGTAAAAGACATGCTCAAACAAGTAAGAAAGCTCTAGTCGGGTCTGCCCGACTACGAGATCCCCTGAACCAAGTCCGAGCTGATGTTTTAAACAACCTAGCTTACATCTTTTATCTATACATATTACCTCTGCGCGCATATACACATGCACACATACACACATGCACACATATACACATGCACACATTTGTATACACATGCACACATATACATACCATGCACACAGAAACGCGCGCAGATTACTGCGTAGTTGATTTGAATGTATGTGTGCACACGTACAGGCTGCTGCAGCGTGCTTTTACAATGTTTCCTTTAATAACTTCTGTATTACTTAACGGATTTGAATGCAATTTTCTGCATTGAATGCTATTAATTTATTGAAAATACGGTTTTCACTAAAAAATTTGAAAAAATTAAATTGTGGCTTTGATAATTTTTTTTTTTAATAAATTTTTTTTGTAAAATGTGGAGCCGGTATCCAAAATATGAAAAAATAGAAAATGTATTTTATTTATAAAAAGCTAAAAACAAAATTTGGTAGCTGTAGCTAAAAATATGTAAAAGATATGGTCAAAAAACTGAATATTGATAACGTTTTAAATCGATAACATTGAAACGGAAAAATTTATCGAATATCTAAAACAAACTCGATATTTTCGCTGTATACACAGACCATCATGCAAAATTTGAAGTCTCTAGCTCTTATAGGTTCTGAGATCGACGCGTTCATACATACGGACAGACGGACAGACGGACAGACAGACGGACAGGGCTAAATCGACTCAGCTCGTCACCCTGATCAAGAATATATATACTTTGTGGGGTCTGCCACGACTCCTTCTGCCTGTTACATACTTTTTGCAAAACCATTATACCCTGATTTCCCATTTTCAATGGGTTCAGGGTATAAAAAGGAATCTCGATAATCTCGCGTTCAAACATACGGACAGACGTATGTTTGAGCCTACACACCTTTAACAGGAACAGAGTCTGACGCAGTCAGTGGCGCCCGACTGCAACTTTCTTACTTGTTAATTTTTATTTTTTGCTTCTTAGTGTTTTACAATTATCCTACTTTCTTAATTCACTATAGCAATTTATAGTTTACATTACATTGAAATTTCTCAAATAAGAGAATAAGAGGGCGGCAAAATGTCAAAATTTTTTTTGTTCTCATTATTGCACTTTTTAGGGACGGGATAATGTAAAACAAGTAAGAAAGCTCTAGTCGGGTCTGCCCGACTACGAGATCCCCTGAGCTTACATCTTTTATCTATACATATTACCTCTGCGCGCATATACACATGCACACATATACACAGGCACGCATATACACATGTACACATATACACATGCACACACATACACGTGCACACATTTGTATACACATCAGTGTTGCCAACTTTTGTTGAGCAAAAAAAGCTAGATCAAGGAAAAATAGACCCAAAATGAAGCGAAGCTGGGAAAAAAGCTTAATTTTCGAAGCAAATTTTGTATGATTTGTAGGAAAATGTATTGAATTCCTCAATTTTTCTGTAAAATTTTTCTTAATAAAAAAAAAATGTCTTCAATAATGCAGTCATATTAATTTGGCAACCTTTTTGTTTTGCTAACCACAAAAATTTTTACTGAAATGTTCACCATTTTGTATTCAATTTTATAAGAAATCATGCAAATATTAAGTCAAATTAAAAACAGCTAAATCGGTTTTTAAAAAGCTATATTTCCCGCTATCCGCTGTTTTGGAATTTTTCCCGCAATTGCACTTTCATAAAAGCCCGATTTGACGGGAAAAAAGCTGATTTGGCAACAGTGATACATATGCACACATATACATACCATGCACACAGACGCAAGCGCGCCGATTTCTGCGTAGTTGATTTGAATGTATGTGTGCACACGTACAGGCTGCTGCCGCGTGCTTTTACAATGTTTCCTTTAATAACTTCTGTATTACTTAACGGATTTGAATGCAATTTTCTGCATTGAATGCTATTAATTTATTGAAAATACGGTTTTCACTAAAAAATTTGAAAAAATTAAATTGTGGCTAATTTTTTTTTTAATACATTTTTTTTGTGAAATGTGGAGCTGGTATCCAAAATATGAAAAAATACAAAATGTATTTTATTTACAAAAAGCTAAAAACAAAATTTGGTAGCTGTAGCTAAAAATATGTAAAAGATATGGTCAAAAAACTGAATTTTGATAACGTTTTAAATCGATATCATTGAAACGGAAAAATTGATCGAATATCTAAAACAAACTCGATATGCGTGCTGTATGCACAGGCCATCATGCAAAATTTGAAGTCTCTAGCTCTTATAGGTTCTGAGATCGACGCGTTCATACATACGGACAGACGGACAGACGGACAGACAGACGGACAGGGCTAAATCGACTCAGCTCGTCACCCTGATCAAGAATATATATACTTTGTGGGGTCTGCCACGACTCCTTCTGCCTGTTACATACTTTTTGCAAAACCATTATACCCTGATTTCCCATTTTCAATGGGTTCAGGGTATAAAAAGGAATCTCGATAATCTCGCGTTCAAACATACGGACAGACGTATGTTTGAGCCTACACACCTTTAACAGGAACAGAGTCTGACGCAGTCGGTGGCGCCCGACTGCAACTTTCTTACTTGTTAATTTTTATTTTTTGCTTCTTAGTGTTTTACAATTATCCTACTTTCTTAATTCACTATAGCAATTTATAGTTTACATTACATTGAAATTTCTCAAATAAGAGAATAAGAGGGCGGCAAAATGTCAAAATTTTTTTTGTTCTCATTATTGCACTTTTTAGGGACGGGATAATGTAAAACAAGTAAGAAAGCTCTAGTCGGGTCTGCCCGACTACGAGATCCCCTGAACCAAGTCCGAGCTGATGTTTTAAACAACCTAGCTTACATCTTTTATCTATACATATTACCTCTGCGCGCATATACACATGCACACATATACACAGGCACGCATATACACATGTACACATATACACATGCACACACATACACGTGCACACATTTGTATACACATCAGTGTTGCCAACTTTTGTTGAGCAAAAAAAGCTAGATCAAGGAAAAATAGACCCAAAATGAAGCGAAGCTGGGAAAAAAGCTTAATTTTCGAAGCAAATTTTGTATGATTTGTAGGAAAATGTATTGAATTCCTCAATTTTTCTGTAAAATTTTTCTTAATAAAAAAAAATGTCTTCAATAATGCAGTCATATTAATTTGGCAACCTTTTTGTTTTGCTAACCACAAAAATTTTTACTGAAATTTTCACCATTTTGTATTCAATTTTATAAGAAATCATGCAAATATTAAGTCAAATTAAAAACAGCTAAATCGGTTTTTAAAAAGCTATATTTCCCGCTATCCGCTGTTTTGGAATTTTTCCCGCAATTGCACTTTCATAAAAGCCCGATTTGACGGGAAAAAAGCTGATTTGGCAACAGTGATACATATGCACACATATACATACCATGCACACAGACGCAAGCGCGCCGATTTCTGCGTAGTTGATTTGAATGTATGTGTGCACACGTACAGGCTGCTGCAGCGTGCTTTTACAATGTTTCCTTTAATAACTTCTGTATTACTTAACGGATTTGAATGCAATTTTCTGCATTGAATGCTATTAATTTATTGAAAATACGGTTTTCACTAAAAAATTTGAAAAAATTAAATTGTGGCTAATTTTTTTTTTAATACATTTTTTTTGTGAAATGTGGAGCTGGTATCCAAAATATGAAAAAATACAAAATGTATTTTATTTACAAAAAGCTAAAAACAAAATTTGGTAGCTGTAGCTAAAAATATGTAAAAGATATGGTCAAAAAACTGAATTTTGATAACGTTTTAAATCGATATCATTGAAACGGAAAAATTGATCGAATATCTAAAACAAACTCGATATGCGTGCTGTATGCACAGGCCATCATGCAAAATTTGAAGTCTCTAGCTCTTATATGTTCTGAGATCGACGCGTTCATACATACGGACATGAAAGTCTAAGGTTTTACGTGAGCACCTGCCACGATGGCTTAATCTCACGGTAAGCAACTTACTGGATTAATTTGTGCGTCAATGAGCGCCCCCTTGGAACATCGACGCGTTCATACATACGGACAGACGGACGGACAGATAGACGGACAGGGCCAAATCGACTCAGCTCCCTCAGCCCTGATCAAGAATATATATACTTTATGGGGTCTGCCACGCCTCCTTCTGCCTGTTACATACTTTTTGCAAAACCATTATACCCTGATTTCCCATTTTCAATGGGTTCAGGGTATAAAAATTACGACTTTTTTTTGGTCCCTAGTTTACATTACATTGAAATGCCTTGAATAAGGGGGCGGCAAAATTGTCTTCCTCCCCGTTAGGCCGATACCCACACTGCGCGGTAAGGTTCACAATAACAAGTTGTTGCACTCGCTGCTGGCTCGCCGATTGTGTATTGTATTGCCGAGTGGTCGCTTCCCGTGTAAGTAATTATCAGCTGACAAAAGTTATGTCAATGATTAACACATAGCTCACGAGCCTAAACGTAAGGAAGCGAGACTCCCTAATATTGCGCGTCTTCTGGCATTGGTCGTTTGGTTGCTCCATTCTATTGTCCAGGTGTTGAAGTCACATCATCTACAAGATCGTCCACTTAATCATCGCTTAGTTGCATGCCAGGCCACAGCTATATATCCACAGGCTGCCGTATTTGGCGCGTACGAAGCCGTTTAACGACTTTACGTTTGATAGTAAGGTTGTTGGGCTTCCGCATATCCACAGTGCAGCCTTGTCGCACCTGTCTGTAGACCATGTCCTTTGACAACTGGCCTTACAGTGGTGGGGCTCGCTGAGTAGGACAACGTCGATGCCCATTTCCTCGAAAGTCTGCTCTAGGAGATCCTGAGCAACTTTGCAATGGTTAAGATTTAGGTGTAAGAATCTTAACATTTAATTTTTTTCGCCTTTCCCTGGTGCGGTGGCTTGGAGCAGGTCCTTGAAACATGAGTGTGTGTGTGCGCGCGCGTGTGTGTGAATATGAGGGTATGTGCATTTTCAAAATGATTCAAGGATATTTCGGGTGCACTAAGTCCACATGACCTTCCAAAGTTGGTTGACTCCAGCCCAGCACGCAAAAACATTGCGGTTCAACGAGAGAGCGAGGGGAAGACGAAGGGGGAATAGATGACGGCAACTTTTGATTAAGCAACGGAGCACTGCAAGAGTTGGCAAGTGTCGGGTTTGTGGTGCTTTGGGCTGCGCGGGTATTGCGAAGCGTCCAGGGCGAAGCATAGTTTATGATGCAAGCAGCGCAGCGCGAGAAACCGAAAGCTCAGCGACAACAGAGAGAGAATGAATGAGAGCGGTGGCGTGAGTGCACCGTGAGAGAGCGCATACACTGACGAAGCCGTTAGAAGCTAACGAACAAGAGCAAATGGCAAATGGCAGTTAGCAAAGCTGAAACTGCAATAGCAGCAACAGCAGCAGCGGTAACAGCAGCTGCAGCGTTAGCAGCTTTTGCAGGCCTAAGGAAAACCCCACGCTCGTTGTCGTTGCTATCGCCACTCGGATTCTGCTCTCGCACGGTTTTCGGCTTCTGTTTCTGTTTTCGGTTTCTGTTTCGGTTCGCTGTCGTCAATGCAAGCCATTTGACAATTTCACTGCCCGTTGCTGCTAGTTGCTGGCTCCCAGTTGCACATTTCCGTTATATCCGCCAAACTGCCGTGCAGCAGTCGAATCGGTAAGCGCTTTGACCAAAAATCGTAAACTGCGTGCGACAACAAAAACCAACAAAAAAAACTGAAAAAAAAATAACTTAAACAACTTCTACTTAAAGCACTGCAACACAGCAACAACAACAATAACAACTGCAACAGCAAGTCATTTTCGCATACGCTCGCTGACTGCGCAGCGGTCGCCAGCGTTGGCGTTGTCGTTGGCTTGTCGTTCACTTTGTTTTGCTTCAAGTGCTTCAGAGCTGCAGCAGCCTATTACGAGTAGACCACAGACTGCATACTGCAAACGGTAGACGGCGGCGGCGGCATCGCTCTGACTTCAGTCGCTTTGAGGTTCGATAGCAGTCAGCGCGCTCGGACATACCAAAAAAAACAAAATACAACAGAAATAAACAAAATAAATATTGTAAGAAATCGACTTACAAATGGATAATTTTTGTTCAAGTGCAGAGTGTGTGTTCAAAAGTTGAGACAATTGCAGAGCAAGTGCAACTGCAAAATAGTAACAAAATACAAGGATAACCTAGTCAGCAACAACTACAAACACAGCAAACGCAGCACCAGAGACAAAACACCTACAACTATGCCTGGCCCGGCGCTGTGGTCCGGTGAGTAGCAGCGGCAGAAAATTACAAACAAAAACACTATAAAGCTCGATCACAAATGCGCGCAAGCGCGCTCTTTTTGTCGCTAAGCTCTCTTCTTCGCAGTTGCATATTTCCGCATGCCATCTCGCTCAGCTAAACGGGTATGTGTACCTGGCTGATTCGCTATCTCACTTGCACGCTAGCCGTTGATCCGTGTCATGGACAAGGAAAGAACTCAAAAAACTTTCACTTGGGCCACAGCAGTGGCAACAGCCCTCAGCTGACAGGCACAGAGAAAATCTGAAGAGCGCGCTTTGTGGCTGAGAGTGTAGAGCAAGTGAGCGAGTAGTAAGTGGAGCTTAGGCGTCTTTAAGCTTCCTGCATTACAAGTTACATGTAAAAACAACAACAACAGCAAGAGCAAAAAACAAAAACAAGATCAAATGCAACAGTAGACTTGACACGTTTGCTTTACTCGCGTTTTCATTTTGTTTTTATTGCTCATTATAAAGTTGTAAGCCAGTTTTATCTGTACATACATACATATACGTATATTTGCAACTGTGTGTGTATGTGTATGTGTATGTGTATGTGTATGTGTATGTGTATGTGTATGTGTATGTGTATGTGTATGTGTATGTGTATGTGTATGTGTATGTGTATGTGTATGTGTATGTGTATGTGTATGTGTATGTGTATGTGTATGTGTATGTGTATGTGTATGTGTATGTGTATGTGTATGTGTATGTGTATGTGTATGTGTATGTGTATGTGTATGTGTATGTGTATGTGTATGTGTATGTGTATGTGTATGTGTATGTGTATGTGTATGTGTATGTGTATGTGTATGTGTATGTGTATGTGTATGTGTATGTGTATGTGTATGTGTATGTGTATGTGTATGTGTATGTGTATGTGTATGTGTATGTGTATGTGTATGTGTATGTGTATGTGTATGTGTATGTGTATGTGTATGTGTATGTGTATGTGTATGTGTATGTGTATGTGTATGTGTATGTGTATGTGTATGTGTATGTGTTTTTTTTTTTTTTTTGGTATTCGTTTATTTCTTAAAATTTAAAAATGGAGTTTACAGGAACGGGTAGCGCACGATGCCTGCGGGACGGCCGCAAAGCAATGCTTCGCAGGCGCTTTGCGCCACCTGAGTCCTACTCGGCTCGTCGTCTGGTCCTCTCGATCCTGCGGAGCTCCGTCATAACCAGTGCCGCGAAGACACTGGTTGAGCGCCACGCTTCCTGAGAATCCAGCATAATCGACACCAGGTTGTTTTTCCTGATGGATTGACCCACTGCTTCCTCCAGCTGTCGCCTCTCTGCGGAGAATCGTCCACACTCGAAGACAATGTGGTTTGCGTCTTCCACGATTCCTTCGCCGCACCAGGAACACTCATCTGTGTTGTCGTGGCCAAAACGGAGCAGGTAACTCCGGAAACATCCGTGTCCAGTTAGGATCTGCGAGAAATAAAAGTTTACTTCTCCATACTTACGATTTATCCACGGCGCCAGTTCCGGGATAAGCGTGTGTGTCCAGCGTCCTTTTGACGACTCATCCCACTTCCTTTGCCATCGAGCAATGCTGAGAGTTCTCTCCGTGCTCCTAGCATTGCTGATGCGTGTGGTCTCGCTGTTGTTGCCTCTATTTAATTCATCCGATTCGATGACCAATTCCTCAATTGGGAGCATTCCAGCTATAACGAGTGCTGCATCATCAGAGACTGTTCTGAACGCGCAACTGACTCGAATAGCACATAGACGGTAGGTGGCTCGTATACCTCGGCTGTAGCTTGGAGTAGCCATCGCTTTTGACCATACTGATACAGCGTAAAGAATGATGGACCTCGTAACACTCATCAGAAGATGGCGTCGTTGTTGTTTAGGTCCCCGTGTGTTCAGCATGATTCTTGAGAGTGCTCTACAGGAACCAGCTGCTTTCTCATGGATATACTCCAGATGTTCACGGAACGTCATTCTTGTGTCTAGCATGACTCCAAGGTATTTTACTGCTCTTTTTGTAGCAATGGTGGTGTTGCCAATCTTAATCTGGGCCGTTTCAACTTTCTTCCGGCTACTGACCAGCACTGCCTCGGTTTTGTGCGCCGCTAATTCGAGTCCTGCTCTCATCAGCCAGTCTTGTATGCATTTGATACTGCCGCTGCATATCTCCTCTGCATCCCTAAGTTCCTTTCCTATGGTAACGGCGGCTACGTCATCCGCAAAGCCAATGATGAGTTCCTGCGGGTAATTCTAATCTCAGGACTCCGTCATACATCACATTCCATAGGAGAGGACCCAGCACTGATCCTTGGGGTACTCCGGCTGTTACGTCATGAGTTTGAGGGCCATCACTAGAATTGAAAACTAATGTTCTCCCTCTAAAATAACTCCTTACCAGCTCACGGAGATACTCAGGGATGCGGAATTGATATAGAGCATCCAATATCCTGTCCCACCTGGCTGAGTTGAACGCGTTTTTCACAACCAGTGTCGCTATGATGCAGTACTTCTTCGTCCCATGCTTCCATCTCGTGCCTTGGATGGCTGAAGTTGCGAGGCCAACTACTTTAGTCAACGCATCCGTAGTTGACTTGGCCTTGCGGAAGCCAAATTGATTCGGTGACAAGTCACCTGCGCTAGCAATCGCGGCCTCGATTCTGGAGCAGATCAACTTCTCCAGAACCTTTCCCATGTTGTCCAGAAGGCAGACTGGCTTATAGGACGATGGTTCTTCAGGTGGTTTACATGCCTTGGGAAGAAGTACCAAGTTCTGGACTTTCCAGATTGCAGGGAAAGTTTCCTGAGTCAGGCACTCGTTGAAAAGCTCCGCGAATGCACCTGGGTGCAAAGCGAGAGCAAGCTTTAGTGCGCAGTTTGGGATGCCATCTGGGCCTGGCGCTTTGCTGGGCCTAAGGCTTCTAGCAACAGTCAGGATTTCGTCTACAGTTACTGTATCTATCGGACTGAATGGTCTCCGGATGAGTGACAGCGACTCTGTCACTTGGATGGAGTTTAGTCTGCGTGGAAAAAGAGTTTGCACGATATACCTTAACTCCAAACAATCAGTAGGCTGCGCTTGTTTGCCGGTGTAAAGTCTTTTGACCACCGTTTTATAAGCTTTGCCCCAGGGGTCAACTTCTGCTGAGTCACACAGTTCCAAGAAGTAATCACACTTGCTAGCCCGTAAGGCCTTCTTTAGCTGACGTCTTGCAAGTTGGTATTCCAACTGTTTTTCAGCGAAAGAAGGACTTCCACGGGCACGCTGATATCGTCTTCTGGTTTGGATGCAGGTACGTCGAATGTCAGCAATCTGCTCATTCCACCAATACGTGGGTACTTGGTGACGCCGGAATTGCTTACGCGTTGCCATGCTCAAACTGCACGCATTCTTTATTTTGTATCTGTATGTGTATGTGTATGTGTATGTGTATGTGTATGTGTATGTGTATGTGTATGTGTATGTGTATGTGTATGTGTATGTGTATGTGTATGTGTATGTGTATGTGTATGGGTATGTGTATGTGTATGTGTATGTGTATGTGTATGTGTATGTGTATGTGTATGTGTATGTGTATGTGTATGTGTATGTGTATGTGTATGTGTATGTGTATGTGTATGTGTATGTGTATGTGTATGTGTATGTGTATGTGTATGTGTATGTGTATGTGTATGTGTATGTGTATGTGTATGTGTATGTGTATGTGTATGTGTATGTGTATGTGTATGTGTATGTGTATGTGTATGTGTATGTGTATGTGTATGTGTATGTGTATGTGTATGTGTATGTGTATGTGTATGTGTATTTGTATTTGTATTTGTATTTGTATTTGTATGTATATGTGTTTGTATATATGTGTATGTTAATGTTTTTTTGTAATCGTTTATTTTGTATAATGTATTAGAGTATAGTGTGTGAGTGTGTGTGTGTCTGTCTGTTTGCCTATAAAGCAAAATTTCAGTGAGCAATAAGGAAATGAAATGTGCGCCAAGCAATTACATGTTGAATTTGTTGTCGTTGCTGCTGTTGCTGCTGCTAACAGCGTGCAATGTTTTTGAAATCGAAAGTGCTCGACACAATGGTCAACGAACGAACGTGCAATAAGCGACACTGTGTACTGTGCACTGGGGGGAGTGTGTTTGCTGGGCTGCAAAGTGAAAAAGGGGTGTGCGGGATTGCAAACAAATGTAAGCGACGTATTAAATGGCAAATGTACAAAACAACACAATATTTATTTATTTAATTCTTCTTCGCTACACCCACCCTTTGCACTGTCGTCTGGCTGCCAGCTAAGCATTCCACATTGTGCAATTCATGACATTACTGCTTCTTAATTCCGCCCGCCTCCCATGATGCTACCGTTGCGCTCCACTTGCGCAGTCGCCACCGTTGCGCAATCGTCGATGACTTTGTGCTCTTTTTCAAATACACTTTTACCTTTAACAGTCACAGCGCGCCTGTGTAATGCATACTTGTGAACCTGTTTTTCTGTTAGTGTGTGTGTGTCTATGAGTATGTATAAGTGTCTAAGTGTCTGCATCTATACACACATTACAAGCGAGTAAGGAAGCGTTTGGTGCAATCACCCTCCTACTCACTCACCCACTCACTCTCTCTTTCTTTGCCGAACATCAAAAAGTTCTGTTGCGTTCATGCTCAAAGCTTTTTTAATGCATTGGGAGCAGTAGCAGCAGTCGCCACAGTCGCAGCGACGTTGGCGTCTCTACACTCGAGCACACTGGTGGCACACTTTTATGTTTCATTTCATTGAACCTTTGCATAAGCGCCTTGCTATCTTCCGCAGTAGCTCTCTTTCTAGCCTGTTGACGTAAGTGACGACAGAATGTAGAGTCCCGACTCTTGGCTACCGAGTACCGAGACCGAAGTTTAAACCGAAGACGAAGTCGCAGTCGTTATAGGAAAGCTTTTACTGCCTCCTATTTACTGCAATGAATGCGACCCACTGGCAAGCCGGTCAACGTCCACACACATGAACAGACACTCATGCAATAAAACTTCACATTTTAATTTAAATGCAACACACATACATAAACTGTAGCATTGGGTGAGGGACCGCCCCATAAAGTTTTTTGTTTTTTTTTTTGTTCGTGCTTCTATTTTCTATTTTCATGCGCCTTGTCGGTAGCGACGCCAACTGAAACTGTCGCCAGACGCAACGGAGATAATCCTCTTGGGGAGGGAGTAACACTGCGGGATACAAAGCATGCAAGCTGGCTAGAGTAGCTGGCATTAGCTTCTGGTGTGCGCCCACTCGCATTCTCTCTCACTCTCATGTTCTCTCCGTTTATCTATCTAGCGCTTATTGCAGAACGAACGAACGCTGGCCGAATGTGTCGCCGAGCGCAAAGCATAACTATGACGTCGACGTCGCCGGGGTCTGTGTCTGTGTGTCTATGACTGCGCTATGCATGTGCTTATATGTATTTGTGTGTGCTTTTTACTTTTTGTCTATAGGTTTTCATTTTCGTTTGCAGTCGACGTCAATTGCGACTGAGGCGGCAACAGTGACGGCAGTTGCGACTGCGGCAGCGGCCACGACGTTTCCCATCTAATGGCGTGCTGTGATCGTTTTGACTTTCGGCTGCGGCTGCGACAGCGGCAGCGCAGCTTTTAATGTGTTGTCGCTGTTGTTGTTGCGCGCTAGTTTCCGAGGCGCGCGCGCTTGCAACCAGCTACGTTAGCAGCGCAGCCAGCGCAGACGTCGCTGGCTGACTGGGCTGAGACGGTTTGTAGCTGCTGCTTGCTTTCTTTCGCTCGCTTACTCCTTTCATTTCACTTTATATCGTTCGAATGTACGCACGTTGGCCGCGGAGCAGCATCAAACAAAACAACAACCAGTCGACAACAACAACAACAGCACACGGCGCGAAAGCGACTCTTGGCCGCTGTTTCTCTGTTTGTTGTGTGTTGTCATACGGAAGAGACACTACATCAATTTTTTTGTTGTTTATAATCCGTATTTTTTTCTGTTATTTTGTTTTTTTTTTTAATTTTTGTTGTAATATTTGTGTTGTCATTTTTGATTGTTGTGCGCGTACTAACAGTACGACGTTTACTGTCATTCGTTACTCTCGTCGTGCGAATAAAAATTTTAGTTAACGGTCAACACGGGATTTCAACTCGCTCTTTCTCGCGCCTTTTTTGATGTGGTCTGCCTGTAATATATATACATACATATAAAGTGGATATACAACTAAATAAATATACATATGTATACATATACATAAAAGATAATGTGTATACTCGCTGTTGTCTGAATGTCCCTCGCTGTGTGCGTGTGTGTGTGCGCGTGCGTGTGTGTAATAGTTGTTGTTTCTAGTTAGAACAACAAAAACGCACAAGAAACAAATACGAAAACAACTAACTAACGGCCTACGACTACAAGTGATCATAAACAATAAATAAAGATATATACACACATGAATATTTATACACAAATGTGTATTGTATTATTGATATAGTTATATCTGACAATTTTTTTTATGTTTGTTGTATTATATTGTTAAAAGTGTAGACCCCCCAAACCTATGCCTCTATTCTAAGCACATACACCAATACGTTCACACACACTCGTCATAGTTCACTCGACGCTTTGCAATCAGCGAGCACATTTCACCTCCGACGAGTCAAGCGCCAGGATATTTCACTGTGTGTGTGTGTGTGTAATCTATCTTTTTTTTGCTTACATTTCTTTCAACTCGTTCATTAGCTGGTAAAGAGAGAAACACTCGCTTGTAGTATGTGTGCACGTATGTGTGTGTGTGACTGTGTGTAAGTGTGTGTGTGTATGTGCGTGTGTGTGTATGTGAGTTGCATATACTCATTGATTGAATTCAAATTGTGGATTAAACTTATGCCCGGATTGTTGTGCAAGGATCCATCCTAGTTGGCGCTGCTTGGCAGCGGTTGCCGTTTCCAATATGGCAACAATTGCCAATGTTGCTACCCTTCATCAGCTGTCTCTGCCTACCTAAGTCCAATATCCAGCAGCAAAGCAGCAGCAGGATCAGTTCAAATGAATGCCAACCAGCCGCTGAGCTTGGAGCCAACGGTGGCTGCTGTCAATGTTGTTGCCGAAACGGTAGCGGCGACATTAGCCCCAGCAACACCATCTGCAACATCTACCAAAACTGGCGAGGCTAAGCAGAATGGCCAGCACACGCACGAAGAGCAGCACATAAGAACAATCAATGGTCACAACAGCAACAGCAACACCAACAACAACAACTGCATCAGTATCGATGAAGGCAATGTTGCTGACAAAGACGCCGGCTTGGAAGTTGATAGCAGGAACAGCAGCAGCAAGTTGACCATTATCAAAACGCCGCTCAACAAAACGTTGCTTAAGAAGTGCAATAACAATAATAGCAATGGTAGTTTGTCGCATGTTGCATTCAACAACAGCAGCAACAATTTGCGCAACAGTAACAACAATGCTGACATTGGCAGTAACAGCAGCATCGGCGGCAGACCCAACAGCGGCAATGCTTTAGGTTTTGGCTGCGATTCCGGTTTTCAAAGCGGAAATAACAATGAACAAGAACAATTTGTGAATGATAATCATCATCATCATCATCATCATTACCATCATCATTATCATCATCATGACGGCGACGGCGATAACGATAATGATAACATTAATGAAGTTGCTACTGCTGATGCTGCTGTCGGTGGCGACGACGAAGATGTAGCAGCCACAGCAGCAGCCACAACAACAACAACAATAAAAGTAACAAGCTGCTCGTCGCCTGAACATGTTGTAACCGACGAACAGCAGCAGCAACAATCGGTTGACTTTCATATAAAAACGCCAGCAAAAGTAACGGCACCAGCAGCAGCAACAATATCCTGCACAGCAGCAACATTGCCCGCAACTACAACAGCAGCAGCACAAATAGCTTGCAGTCAGAAGTGTAACAAGTGCAATTCCCACAACAACAACAACAGCAATAATAATAACAACAACAACAACAACAGCAATAATAATAACAACATTCATTACAACAACTATAATAAGTATTATAAGAAAAAATCTCGTATGCCGCCCATTTGCCGTTAGTATTTTTTTGCATTCGTTCTGTTTTCACATAACATAATCTCGTTTATATCATAATTCCCCGTATTATCAGTTACTTCTATCAAACCCACTGCACTCACTCACACACACTCCGTGAAATGTCCCAAAAATAAAAACAAAGTAAAAAAAAAAATAATAATAATAGTCCAAAAACTGAAATCAACCTAAATTTTCGAACCAGTGACCAAAAATACCACAAAAATACCGAGAAAACACACAAAATTTAAGTAAATTACCGACATATTTACTAAAAATTAACTTGCAAACAAAATTGTTAAAAGCTCCAATTGGCAAACTCCACTCCCTCTCTCGCTCTACTCCTCTCTCTCTTTATCTTATCATCACGATCATGATCGTGTTGATGAACCTTAAATACCCTGTTTTTTTTTAATGTCGCAGACTCTGCCGCCATGTGGAAAGTGTGGCGCACACAACTGACTGTAACTAAATGCTTTCCTCAAGTACAAACACAGCAAAAAAAACAACAACAATATCAGCAACAATATCAGCAACAAAAGCTGCAACAATTTTAAGATACCAACCAAAAAACCATAAACAAAAACAATTTCTACATAATCGGCATACAAAATTTTTACGTAGTCTTTTACGTTCCAAATTTAAGAATCAAATCGGCAAAAACAAAATTATGACATCCATAGGTAAATTTGTTCTCAGTGCAAAACTAATCAAACTGCCCACTAACATCTAAAAAATTCAAATTTCTAATCCAACTAATATAATAAAATATACATATACATATGTGGCAATCGATACCCTTTCAATTCTATCCAATATACCAATAGCTCCTAACCTCACTAACAACAAAAACAACAGTTAATATCTTTGTATATATTATATTTCCTCGACTGCACATATTTTCCAATGTATTTTACTCTAAATGTGACAATGACTTAATGCATGATTTTTGCACACTGAAAAAAATGTGTGTGAACACCTTGCATAATATTTTGATTTTATAAAATGCTTGACTTAATTTTTTAGATACCAGACTTTCATAAAATGTATCAAAATCAATTTGTTCCATTCACTATTCAATTATATAAGCATAACAATTTTTCAAAATAAATATTTATTTTTGAATAATTGTTAATCGGTAAAGTTTTATGCATATATGCATTATATGCATATACAAGTATATTTGAATAATTTATTTATAAAGCTTTAAGTTTATAAGAAAGTTTATCCATAAATGAAAATTGTTGAGCTTGTGATTACGGGCGCATAAGTGTGCTATCCATTGCACATAGGTCAAAAAGTAAAATTTTTTAGCATAAAGTCGAGTTTTAAATCTAGAGCAAGCAGAATCTGAATCTGTGTTTTCCAATTCTGATACGATAGGTTGGTGGATCGGCGGAGATGGTGCCTTTAGAAGGCTTATCACTTCTTGTGGAAGGTTGGCTGATGAAAATCCAATTTGATCTTTTAATCGATCAAGCTGTGCGACACTGAGATCAGTTTAATTGTTTTTCTCTAATATCCACTTCATCAAAGCAGAATAGTCTCGCTTGTTGTTGTCCCAAACTTCTAGCAACATTTAATGGTGTAACTCATATTTGGCTGCAACATGCAAATTTATTCGAAAAGGAACAAAACAAGCAAGGGAAACTGATTAGATCCGTATCATTATACTTTTATAGAGAACATACCGTTTTTAGTTACGTGCGAGAGCGTGCACTCCAGGAAACACGACAGTGTTTGTTAAATTTCTTCTCCAAAAAGACACCAGCAACAGTTGCATGTGCGAAGATTTTCCATACAATTTTCTTTATCTGTGATCAATAACCCACAAGACAATTAGACAGTTCAATTACATCTTCAAACATCTGACTTAAAATGCGTATTGCCAATTAAAAAAATGCCAATTAAAAAAATTTGAAAAATATTTCTATAACGGTTGTGTCTTATCTCTTGTATACACAATTATAAAACAAATTCAATTTTGAGATTGGAAACATAACTTTTGACCATAGTGTATTGAAACTACTTATGTATCTAATAAAGAAGTCAGCTTTAGAAGCTTCCGATTCATAATATTTTAAGACCAATTTAATCCCTAAAGCTTTTTACAAAAATCTATAAAAGCATAATAATTCAGCCTATGATACATATTGTGTTAAGAAGCTGAAATCGTAGACGGAATCAAATCTAACAAGTACCATCGATTATTGCCGATAAAACATTTTGTAGTTATTGTTAATCAATTAAACTACGTTTCTTAATCATTGATAAAAGTCTTGATATTATTGATAAACGATGTTTGTTGATATATCGAGTATTGTTATTAAAAGTAATATCAATAAGTCACTGTTTCGTTATTGTTCATCGTTTAGAGAGATCGAAAGTTAAGATCGAAGCTTCGATAATTTGAATAATATAACGAATTTGAATGGAAAAGCTTCCAGATGTGTAAAAATATCTTTAAGTTATTACATTTATCACAGTTTGACCTAAAAATTAGAAAAGCTTTAGCATATGCAGAATTAATATCCAAACTGACAGAAACATAGTCGAAACCCAAATCAAATTTATAACAAGTCTATCGAAATTAAGATAAGTTGATGTTAAACACCCCATCAAATATTTGATAACTAGATACATACACTACATCTAAATATATAATTGAGGTTTCCGTACTTTTTCGAAAACAATGTCGAATCAATGTAGAAGGCATTCGAAGTTTTTTGTATATTTCTAAAAGTAAATTAATTTCCCACTTTCTTTTTTTATTTTCCTTAAGTGCTTTTGGTTGCTTTATTGGGACGCTTCGAATTTGAAATGGGATCCCAGCTGTCGGCTGGAATTGCAGCGGAATTTCTCGAAACGCTAGCCTATTGAGTTCTTCCAATTCTCATTATATGTGGCTCTCGCACAGGTGTGTACGCAGCAATTGTGAGAGTGTGACTGTGAGTGTATGTGGGTGTTGGACTGGGTGCTGTTGCTACCACGCGCCATTCACACACACACAGAAAAACACGCAGACAGCTACGCATGGGCTTTATTGTTTAGAATAATCTTGCGCTTGATAATGAAAATAGGTCAAATTTTAAAAATACCCATACAAACGCGACATTGCGACGTCGCAGTCGACGGCGCTGCCGCCGTCACTGTTGCCGTCACTGCCCGGCTACCAAATGATCGTGGCATGCGTGTAGATACGGCATTAGATAGATACACGCACACATACACGCACTGAGAGCCATGGGGCCAACGTACCACGTTCACGAATTGAATCAGAGCGAGAGGGCGAATGCAAGCGTACGGTAGCTAGAATTTTCAATGCGATCGAAAGTTCAGCTGCTGCTTGCAGACCCGCAGCCCCTCCACCTATACATAAGACAGCTACTGCTTTCTCTCTCTCTCTCTCTCTCTCAATGCCTCGCTCTCTCTCTCGCTCTCTCACAATCTCTCTTTCATTCGCTCTGTTTCTGCTTTAACTTCTAGCTTGCAACAGATTGCACCACAAACGCTTATCTTGCCGCTGATAGCGTGCCCCTTTAGCTAGCAGTGCCCGCCACAGCGACCCCACCTCTTCTTCTCCTTCCCTCTCCTTCCAACTCCGCATCTCCCATCCCGTGTCCATATTTACTTTTGACCCATTTCGCGCAACGTTTTATTTCTATTTTCTTGTTTTTTCGAGCAAATCGCTCAGCTACGCAGCTAATAAGACGACCCAAGCGATCTTCCATTGCCCCTCTGTCCTCTTTTCATCAGTTTAACCAGTTCATTTTTTACTCGAGCGCTTTTTGGTGGGGAAGTAAATGCAAATTTTGTTTTGACCATTTGGCAATAACTTCCGCAAAATTCAATTCGTCGCGTCGCTGTTTGATAAAAAAAAACTAGGCAAAACAAAAAACTCAACTGATATATGATTTTATGCATGCCAAACACAAAGTGATTCAGGCTTGGCATGGACAACGAATAGATCAGTTCAGGTTATTAAAAATATAATATTTAATTAAAATCCATTTTTTTATTTGAATATCTGGCATACCTACTATAGTAAAATTTACCAAAAATGTTGATCAATTTTCCTAATAATATCAAAACTATATATCTATATAATTATATATTCACAAATTATAAAAGTATGTACTTAAGTGATCTATTACAATCAGAATCACTTCTTTCTTTCTTTCACCTTTTTAAATTTAAAATAGATTTTCCAACATTTCGGTCAACTGTTTTGA
This sequence comes from Drosophila gaucha, assembly GCA_035045545.1. Lineage (NCBI taxonomy): Eukaryota > Metazoa > Arthropoda > Insecta > Diptera > Drosophilidae > Drosophila > Drosophila gaucha. The sequence continues at coordinate 38,644 of JAWNOY010000229.1, forward strand.
TAACATAACTGTTATACTCTGCTTTCAAACAGGGTGTTCTAAAAGTTATTTAAATGAAAATTTGAAATTCTAAAAGCAAATCAAGTTTGACAAGCTAACACCCATGCGAAACCATTTCAGCTTAAGCTTGGGACAAAGTCACGGCCATGGGAATCGTAGCACCAACATCTCCCAGACTAGGCTGAAAAAGAAGAAGAAGAAGATATCAAGAATAATTTAGCTTGGTTGTGCTAAGTTCTTTAAGAGAAGTTCTTAAGACGAACTCGCCTTAAAATTAAGAAAAAACAAATCAGAACGCTCTACTCGGGTCTGCCCGACTTGGAGATCCACTCAACAATGTTCGATGTGGTGTTTTAAACAATCTAGCTTACATCTTTTATCTATAAATATTACCCTCTGCGTGCGCGCACACACATATGCAGACATACATATACATATAGATTATAGATACATATAGATATAGACATTTAGCGGCTGCGCTAAATCTGGGCAGCCCTATAAGATATTGATTGTTAAATAACTTCGGTTCTAGATGTACTTCCTAATGAAATTTTCAGGACATAATATTAGCATCCAAAGGTGTATATATACAAAATCCCAACTACCTACTATTTGAAATTCCCTTTCTTCACTTTTGGGGCCATTGGGGTCGGTATCCAAAGTCTGAAATTTTCATCACAGAAACGTTCATAGTAAATTTGATAGCTTAAGCTTATATGGTCCTTTAAAAATAGGATGAGCTATCGAAAAAAAAGACTTGTTCTGCGTATGGTGTATACGAATATATATTTCAAATTTTAAATCTCTAGTTTTCGTGGTTTACGAGATCGCTGCGTTCATACACACGGATGGACGGACAGACGGACATGACTAGATCGACTCAGCTCGTCGTCCTGATCAAGAATATATATATTTTGTGGGGTCTGTCATTTTCTATGGGTTCAGGGAATAACAAGTGAAAACTCTTTAGTCGAAACTGCCCGACTACGAGAACCTTTGTTCGAGTTTGCAATTTTACATATAAACAGTCAGATAATAATATTTATACCCTTGCAAAAAGGGTATATTAATTTTGGTCAGGAGTTTGCAACACAGAGAAGGAAGCATCTCCGACCATATATAGTATATATATTCTTGATCAGCAAGACGAGCTGAGTTGATATAGCCATGTCCGTCTGTCCGTCTGTCTGTCTGTCTGTCTGTCTGTCTGTCTGTCTGGATCAACGAAATCTCCTCCGAGACTATTAGAGCTACAGAACTGAAATTTTGCACATAGGCTGGAATGTGCTGCAGGCATTGTATATCTCGGAATCATCCGGATCGGATGACTATATCCTATAGCTCCCATAGGACAGATCGGTTTTAAGAAATGTTTTAGTGGGATAACTTCGACGTTATTGAAGTCAGAGACTTGATATATGAAATATATACTCCTGAGTTGCACCCAAATACAAAAAGATTTAGATTATATATCTACTCCCTTTGTGGGAGTGGCAAATCGGATAAAACTGTATCATCTACAGTTTTGAAGCTAGAGCATCCAAATTTGGAAAGTAATATACTTTTGGTCTCCCCTTCAGATTGATCAAAAAGTTATATATTCACGCCTACTTGTTGCGTGGCAAATCGGGAAAGTCTATATAGTGCTTAACATAAATCCTCCAATATTTTGGATGCTGTTAAAGCCAGAGACTTGAAACTTAAAACATATATTTGTATCAACCACCCCTAGAAAAAAAGATAAAGAATATATATCTACGCCCATTAGGGGCGTGGCAAATCGGAGAAAACTATATCTTCCAAAGTCTTATAGGTACAGCTTCAAAATTTAATACATAAGTTACTGTTGTCCTACTCAATAGATTGACCAAAAATTATATATATCCGCTTGTTAAGGGCGTGGTAAATCAGAGAAAACTATATCTATATCCTTTACAATTGCAAGGGTATTACCAGACTTCGGCATGGCCGAAGTTAGCCCATCCCTCTAGTTTTATTTTTTTTCTTCGTGTATTTAATTACAATTTGTCTACTTGACAAAAAATAATTTGCAATACATAAACAGATATTGACAGTTATACAATTTTGTATGTTTGGGCTTGGGTTAATGAACTACGTGTTCCGAGCTATATATCAGTCCACTAGCGGTAGGAATGGCAGGTCCAGTGAATATCTTCTCTTTAAGCGCCTGGTGTGGGTGCTGTTGTCAAGAAGATTTATATAGCCTTTATAGCCTTTGGTGATACCTTCCGCTTAGTCTGCGTACTTCATCTTCCACGTAGGCGATATTAAGGTCTCTGTGAACGACAGAGTTCCTGACGTATGGTGGAGCGTCTACAGAGCAGCGTAGGAACATGTTTTGGAAGCACTGGAGTATCTCCGTTGGAATGGGAATAAATAAATTCCGTATGTCCAGACGGGCTCGAGGATGGTTTTGTAGAACAAGAGTTTATTTTTCATGCTGAGCTGCGACTTACGGCCAAGCAGCCAGTGCATCTCGCGGATTTAGGTTGAGGTGTGCTCTTTTGTTTTTGATATGAGCTGACCAGTTTAGCCTTCTGTGTAGAGTGAGGCACAGATATTTAACTGTTTGTGCCGTGAAGGTAAACTGTGGGGCAGTTCAATCTTCGAGTAGCAAAGATTATGTGCTTGAACTTTTCAGTACACTGCCCTGCGGAACTCCAGCTTGGATTCTACCGATGACAGATAAGGCATTGTCATGCCTCACGTAGAAGCGCCGACTTTCCAAGTAAGACCTCAGAAGGAGGTATATCGGAGCTGAGAACCTCAGTTTCAATTTGTAGAGCAGGCCCGTGTGCCACACGCGATCGATTGATATCAAGAAAGACTGCAGAGCAGTACTCCTTGTTTTCAAAGGCAAGTAGAATTTTTTCTACTTTCCTGTGGCTTTGCTCGGCAGTGCCATAATGCGCTCTAAAGCCAAACTGGTGCTCGGGAACCAGGTTGTTTATTTCAAGCAGTGGCAGCATTCTGCTCAGAAGTATTTTTTCGAAAGTGGCCAGAAGGCTTATGGGGCGGTATGAGGCCACGTCGTGTTCGGGCTTGCATGATTTGGGTATCATTATTATTTCGGCGCACTTCCACTGAGAGGGGAAGTGGCCAAGTAATATGATACCGTTAAAGATGTTAGCTATATGTTCTATTGCCCTTGGCGGGAGGCACTTGAGAGTTGCTTTATCAATGCCGTCTTAGCCTGGGCTCTTCGATCGTTTAAGCAGGCCTGAACGTTGTTGATATGAGCATCACAGCTTAGTTAAAAGGAGTTGAACTCGCAGGCGATCTCCTCACTCGATCTGCAAAAGGTGCCAGACTGCCTTTGGATTGGGACTCTCCTTTTTGTAGGCCTCTTAAGATACCTAGTGGCAGTCCATAAATTGTGCACAACGCTGTTGAGGTCAGCATTGAGCAGGTGGTCAGCAAGCGATTCGTTGCGGGCTTCGAAGTAAAGAGATTTCAAGTTTTTACATGCTCGATTGTAGGCCGTCTTATGCCTAGGATTGGAACCTGCTTGGATTGATTCCTTTGGATATTGCGAAGTCTAGTAAATCCGGTATCTTTTGGGGGTCTGTTGGCCAGTATGTGGGCTGACCTGGAGAGAGTGTCGACAGGTTTACCTTATGCATGGCATCAGTGCAATACCTTTAGGATTGTGACCCCCACCATGAGCTCTTAGCATTTAGGTCGCCTCCAATGATGAATCTTGGGCCAAGATCAATGACAACTTGTTAAATCATTTGTAATGTCGCGGCTTGCAGCCATTCAAGGGTTATGGGACTAGTTTCTGGGTTTTATATAGTCGACTTTATTAGCATTCCTGGTCCACCTCGAGCATTGCCAATTGGGTGGTTGGAGTATATTAAGTCATATCCATTTACTTTGAAGTAGTGAGATGAGTTTCACTGATTAACATCATATCAAAGTTATTACGCTTGATATAAATCTCGATTTCAGGCTAGCTTTTGCAGAGGCCATAAGCATTGTATAAAATCATTTTTAAACCTATTTGCCTAGGAGTGCAATAATAGTATTCATCATTTGCGTGAGCTGAGCCTGGATAAGCTTGGTACAACCTGATCCTTTGTTCGAGTCTACATTTTTAGACTCTGTTCCCAAAGGGAAAAAGAGTCTATTGGATTTGTGCAATGTCCGTCTTGCTGTCTGTCCGTCTGTCTGTATGAACGCGCAGCATTTGGACACTATAGAAGCTAGAGACTCGTAATTTGGAATATATACTCGTGTGTATCTGCGTCAGATCAAGTTTGAGTATGCTTTATATATTAAAACTAAAACGCTGTTATTTTCGTCAATATTGCAGTCTAAGAAATGGGATTTAGAATATATTTTATTCGTGTACACCACGCGGACGATTTAAGATATAGTTTATATATCTACGCCCATTGTGGGCGTGGCAAATCGGATAACACTATTTCTTCTACAGTTTTGAAGCTAGAGCATCCAAATTTGGCATATGGATTACTGTTGACCTTCCCTTAAGTTAGATCAAAAAGTTATATACCCATGGCCCCTGGTGGCGTGCCAAATCGGGAATGTATCTATAGCGATTTGTATAAATCCTCTAATATTTTGAGCGTTATAGGAGCTAAAGACTTGAAATTTTGAATATATATGCAAGTAGATGACCCCGACTCAAAAACATATATTTTATAGTCTTACGCCCATTAAGGGCGTGGCAAATCGGATAAAACTGTATCTCTTACAGTTTTGGAGCTAGAGCGTACAAATGTTGCAAGTGGGTTACTGTTGACCTTTCCTTAAGATGAGTTAAAAGTTATGTATCCACGTCTTCTGGGGGCGTGGCAAATCGGGAATTACTTTATCTTTTACTAAAACCGTGTTCATTTCGGCAATATTGCCGTCAAAGAGTTGCAATTTTGTATGTATACACTAGTATCCTACCTCTACCAATAAAGATATGTTATATATAGCTACGCCCATTTGGGGCATGGCAAATAGGGTAAAAACTGTATCTAATACAGTCTTAGACGTAGAGCATCCAAATTTGACATGTGGGTTACTGTTCATGAAATTAAAATTTACGAAAAAAATAATAATCATAATGTAAGCCACCGTAAAACAATTTTTAGTTGACCTAACTGGGGATTGAACCTGGGTCTTCCCTACCACAACGCAAGTCTGTTTAACCAAATCAACGCACCACCAACTATATTCAATTTCGCGCATAGTCGTGAAAGAGACGCCGTGGTGTAGTGGGTAGAGTCGGTGGCATGCGAAGCGTGTGACCCAGGTTCGATTCCAATCGCTGCCGCGTGATATTACCATTTAATAAAATGTTTTTTTTTTTATTTTTTTTATAACTTCTATGTTACTTAATGGAGTTTGATAAATTTTTCAGCATAAGTCCGTATATTTTATTAAAAATACGGTTTTACCTAAAAAATTAAAAAAAATGTAAATGTGGCTTTATTTGCAACTGAACTTATATTAAATTGATTTTGTGAAATGTGGAGCCAGTATCCAAAATATATAAAAACCAAAATAGTATTTTATTTTAAAAAAGCTATATGTAAAATTTGATGACTGTAGCTAAATTGATGTAAAAGACATGCTCAAAAAAGGAATCTCGAATCACGTTCAAACATACACACAGACGGACGGACGGTATACATATTTATTGAGCCTACACACCTTTAACAGGAACAGAGTCTGACGCAGTCGGTGGCGCCCGACTGCAACGTTCTTACTTGTTAAATATAATAATATGAATGCAGAAAAAAACTAGAGGGATGGGCTAATTTCGGCCATGCCGAAGTTTGGTAATACCCTTGCAATTACAAAGGATTTAGATACAGTTTTTTCTGATTTGCCACGCCACCAATAATTGGATATATATAATTTTTATGCAATCTATTGAGCAGGGCAACAATAACCTATATATCAAATTTTGAAGCTGTAGTAATAAGATTTTGGAAGGTATAGTTTTCTCCGATTTGCCACTCCCCAAAGAAGCGGATATATATAATTTTTCATAATTTTGTCGAAACGGTGAAGCTTAACGTTTTTGTAAATTTTTGGAACTCTAGGTGTAAAATTGTAGAAGATATAGTTTTTTCCGATTTGCCACGCCCCTAATGGGCGTAGATATATATTCTTTATCTTTTTTCTAGGGGTGGTTGATACAAATATATGTTCTACGTTTCAAGTCTCTGGCTCTAAAAGCATCCAAAATATTGGAGGATTTATGTTAAGCACTATATAGACTTTCCCGATTTGCCACGCCCCAACTAGGCGTAGATATATGACTTTTTGATCAATCTGATGGGGAGACCAGAAGTATATTACTTTCCAAATTTGAATGCTCTAGCTTCAAAACTGTAGAAGATATAGTTTTATCCGATTTGCCACGCCCCCAAAGGGCGTAGCTATATACTCTATATCTTTTTGTATCGGGGTGCAACTCAGGAGTATATATTCCAAATTTAATAACGTCGAAGTTATCCCACTAAAACATTTCTTAAAACCGATCTGTCCTGTGGGAGCTATAGGATATAGTCATCCGATCCGGATGATTCCGAGATATACAATGCCTGCAGCACATTCCAGCCTATGTGCAAAATTTCAGCTCTGTAGCTTCAATAGTCTCTGAGAAGATTGCGTTGATCCAGACAGACGGACAGACAGACAGACAGACAGACGGACAGACGGACATGGCTATATCAACTCAGCTCGTCTTGCTGATCAAGAATATATGTACTTTATATGGTCGAAGATGCTTCCTTCTCTGCGTTGCAAACTTCTGACCAAAATTAATATACCCTTTTTGCAAGGGTATAAAAATATTTAACTCTGAATGAAATTTAAATTCAGGAGCAATATATATGACAATTTTTCATTGACATGGTGTTGATCGTTTATTGGTTCATTTTTGACATAGCTATAAGGTTATTTTAAGGAGGAATTTGAATGTAGAGTTGATGTAAGCCTTAACTTTGTTCTATGTTTAGCTATAAAATACATACTACCTAAAATCTTTTTAATGTATATCAAATATACGTATTTATATATGTATATTTATATATGGTTGTCCATTGACCCATTCTCTTTTTCCCTCTCTCTCTCTCTCTCTCTCTCTTTCTCTCTATATGTTACGTAGGAATTATGACACTGAGCCGTGGCCCGTACAGCGAGCTCGATAAAATGAGCCTTTTTCAAGACCTCAAACTCAAGCGGCGCAAAATCGATTCAAGATGCAGCAGTGACGGCGAATCCATAGCGGACACATCCACTTCGTCGCCGGATCTATTGGCCCCGATGTCGCCAAAGCTCTGTGACAGCGCCACTGCGCCTACGCTGTCGTCGCTCCCGACGCTGCCAGCGCTGCCGTCGGTGACGGTGACGGTGACAACAGCGGCGTCCACATCGGCGGCAGCGGCCGCCACCTCATCATTAGCATCGTCTTCAATGTCAATGGTGGCCAGCTGTCCGAGCAGCAGCATCAGCACTATTACGATAACCGCAACAGCAGTAGCTAAGGCAGCAGTAGCAGCAGCAACAGTTGCTGCTGTTAGCACAGGATCGGCTGGTGGATCCAAACATCAACAGACTGAAATACACTCATCCAGCAATCCGATAACAGCGCCAGCTGCCTCCACAATTATTTCGCCTCCGCCGCCAGCAACGACGCCGCCCCTGCCACTGGACGCCGGAGGGGTAGCAGGTGTTCAGGCCCTATCGCTGACATTGAATACGCGCGGAACGCCGACGTCGCCGCACAACAATGGCGGCGCCTCCAGCTCAAGCAATGGCAGCAGTCGTCTAGCCTCGCCCGATACTCTTGACGAAAAGCCATCAACAACAACAGGCGGTCGCAGCGGTGCCACGTCCACCAATGGGCTGCTGGGGAGCACCAATAGCAAGATCAACAGCAATCTGAGTGTTATACGCTCTGTCAAGGAGGAACGCATCCTGGCCTCACCCACAAAAATGCTCGCGTACCATCAACAACAGCAGCAGCAGCAAAGGGAACGTGAGAGGGAGCGTGATAGGGAGCGTGAAAGGGAGGGGCAACGGGATCTGAAGGCAGCCACGGGCCATGTCACAGTGCTAGTCACGCCCTCGCGCATCAAAGCAGAGCCACCGCCGCCCGCGTCGCCATCCTCCACCACGCAGCGGGATAGAGAAAGAGAACGTGACAGAGAACGAGACAGAGAACGTGAAAGGGAACGCGAGCTTGGTAGCTCTAGCTCCATTAGCTCGTCGCAGCCCACCAAACGGGCCAGCCCACCGATGAGCCAGCTTCATTCGCATGCGTACACACATCCGCACCCCCACGCCCAGTTGGGCAGCCATGGGCATGGCGGCCTAGCGCCCGCGTCCATCGTACAGACGCATCATCTGCACCAGCAGCTAACGCAGCCTCTGACGCTGCGAAAGAACAGTCCGCCCCAGGAGCTGCAGCTGCCGCAGCTCTCCATGCAGTCAATGCAGCAGTTGACGCAGCAACAGTTGCATCTTCATCATCTGATTGGCCAGCAGCAGCAGCAGTCGCCGCAGCATTTGCAGCAAAATTCGCCACATGCGCTAATACGAGTTAAGAAGGAGCCCAATTCTGGTGGAGGAGCTGTTGGCCAGGTGCAGCGACATCTCTCGCCGCATCACCACCAACACCAGCAGCAGCAGCAGCAGCAGCAGCAGCAACAGCAACAACACCAGCAACATCAGCAGCAACAACAGCAGCAGCAACAACAATCGCTCATGCACTCAGCTTCGCTGCAATCACTGCGTCATCCCAACCGCGATGCCGCAATTTTGTTTCGTGTGAAAAGCGAGGTGCAGCAACAGGTGGCGGTGGCTGCCGCTACCGCCTCCAGCGGGCTGCCGCATCATATTCAGCCGACTGCAGCAGCCGCAGCTGCCGCAGCAGCAGCAGCACAGCGTATGGTGTGCTTTAGCAACGCGCGCATTAACGGCGTCAAGCCGGAGGTGATTGGTGGCCCGCTCTGCCCCTCGCCGCATCCCTCGTCGTCGTCATCATCTTCGCAACTGTCACCGCAGACGCCCTCGCAGACTCCCCCGCGCGGCACACCTACCGTCATAATGGGCGAGAGTTGCGGCGTTCGTACCATGGTGTGGGGCTACGAGCCTCCGCCTCCAACAGCGGGGCAGCAACAACTGCAGCAGCAACATCAACAGCAACAACATCAACACCAGCAACAACAACAGCAGCAACAACAGCAGCACCAACAGCAACACCAACAGCAGCAACAGCAACTTTGCCTACAAACTGCCTCTTCTCCATCGACCGGGTCTATTACGCCCACCCATACTCCCGGTCCGCCGGCTGTTGGTCCGCAAAATAACGAGGAGGCTGCACAGCTATTGCTGTCACTCGGACAGACGCGCATTCAGGATATGCGTCCGCGTCCGCATCAATTTCGCACGCCGCACGCCCTCAATATGGAGCGCCTCTGGGCAGGGGATTACTCGCAGCTGCCGCCGGGTCAGTTGCAGGCGTTAAATCTAAGCGCCCAGCAGCAGTGGGGCAGCTCCAATTCCAATTCCAACTCCAGTGGCAGCGGTCGCTCCCTTGAGGCGCCGCACGAGCCAACGGACGAGGATGATCAACCGCTGGTCTGCATGATTTGCGAGGACAAGGCCACCGGTCTACACTACGGCATAATTACCTGCGAGGGGTAAGTCGAAGGAGGATGTAATGACTTTTTGCACACGTTACCTAACATACCTATCTCGCTTTCTTCCTCTTTTTCTCTCTCTCTCTCTCTCTCTCTCGCTGCCTCTCTCTGTCTCTCTATCTCTCCCTCTTTCTCTCTCTCTCTCTGTCTCTCTTTTCCAGCTGTAAGGGCTTCTTCAAGCGTACCGTGCAGAACAGAAGGGTCTACACGTGCGTAGCCGACGGCACCTGCGAGATAACCAAAGCACAGCGTAACCGTTGTCAGTATTGTCGATTTAAGAAATGCATTGAGCAGGGCATGGTGCTCCAAGGTTAGTATTACTATACTTACCTAATATCAAGCTTGACACCCCATACCAGCAGGTCATTAGTCCAAAATGTTTTCTGATTTTCTTTCTTTGCTCTGCAATGACCACCAAATACAATCCAATGCATCAATTACAAAATAAAATAAGCAGTAAGAATCATTGTAAATGACTTTATTTAAAAGCTTCTTTTTGTCAATAAAATGCCGATAAAATACTAATTGCAGTGTTGAAGACATTTTAAGACAAATGATTAGATACAATAATAAATGACTTAAAACCCAAAAGCAAATACTTTTCAACTGTCAACAATCTCAAGATTGCACAACAACCTCTGTTCAATATTTGCAGAACTTACGTTTTTACTTTTTCAATTCCAAGCTATTTAATGTAAGAATCAATTTGCGAAATTCTCCGAAATTGATTCTTTTGTTCGAAATAGTTATTTATGTTGCGAAAACAGTTAACGAAATAATAAGATAGTAATCTCCTATTATTTAAAATACCTAAGTTATTAATTTTTAAGCGAGTAAAATTCTAAATTAATTACAAATTATTTTTGATTTTTTCGCCAAATCTTTGGAATAGCGAAAATCGCATGAAAATAGTAGCCACACGTCCGAAATTTGAAAACTTCTTCATTAGCATATTTTTCTCAACTGCCTTTATTATATCCCGAGCCCATTGAAAATGGGAAATTGGGGTATAATGGTTTTGCAAAAAGTAAGTAACAGGCAGAAGGAGGCGTGGCAGACCCCACAAAGTATATATATTCTTCTATCAGGGCGATGAGCTGAGTCGATTTAGCCCGTTCCGTCTATCTGCCTGTCCGTCTGTCTGTCCGTATGTATGATCGTGTCGATCTTAGAATCTATAAGAACTAGAGACTTGAAATTTTGCACGATGCAATACATATGTATACAGCGCTCATGTTGCTCATCTTTTTAGCTAAAGTCACCAAATCTTAGCTTTTTTGAAAAAAAAAAAACAAGTAAGAACATTCTAGTCGGGTCTGCCCGACTACGAGATCCCCTGCACCAAGTCCGGGGCGGTGTTTTAAACAATCTAGCTAACATCTTTTATCTGTACATATTACCCTCTGCGCGCACACACACACTCACACATATACATACACAAGCACGCGCGCCGCTTACTGCGTACATGATTTAGCGGCTGGGCTTGGGCTGCATTCTGGGCAGCATTATGAGAAATTGATCGTCAAATAACTTTGGTTCTAGATCTAACTTTCTTAATGAAATTTTCAGGACATCATACTGACATCTAAAGGTGTCTATATGCGAAATCCCAACTCCCTAGTATTTGAGGTATCCAAAAATTTAAAAAGTTTATTATCTGTATTTACATCACAGAAACCTACATAGTCAATTTGGTATCTCTAGCTATTATGGTCTGAAAGTTATAGCTTAAAAACAAAGTCAAAATAACATAAACAAAGTCGAAATAACATCAAATAGGATGAGTTATCGAAAAAAAATAAATAAACTTGTACTGCGTATGGTATACAAGAACATATTTCTAAAATTTCAAATCTCTAGCTTTTGTGGCTTACGAGATCACTGCGTTCATACGGACGGACAGACGGACACGGCTAGATCGACTCAGCTCGTCGTCCTGATCAAGAATATATATACTTTATGGGGTCTACCACGCCTCCTTCTGCATGTTACATACATTGTCACAAAACCATTATACCCTAAAATCCCATTTTCAATGGGTCCAGGGTATAAAAATATAAATTCTATTTTTTTATATGATACCGACTCCACATTTTACAAAATCAATTTAGTCAAAATCCAATTTATTAAAGCCGCAATTTATTTTTTTTTTTAATTTTTAAGCAGAACAGTATATTCAATAAAATAAAAGCATTCAATGCTGAAAGTGTGATCAAAATCCGTTTAGGGACACAGAAGTTATTACCGAAAACATTTTGTCAATTGACAAAAGCACGCCACAGCAGCGCCAAGCGCCCAGCATTTTCTGTGCCTGTGTGTGCATGTGTATATGTGTGCATCTGTATGTGCGCGCAGAGGGTAATATATATATAGAAAAAAGCTAGATTGTTTAAAACATTACCTCGGAGTTGGTTCAGGGGATCTCGTAGTCGGGCACACCCGACTAGAGCGTTCATACTTGTTTTTAATTTCATCAAACTAAATAGTAAGGCCGAGTGTAAATTAATTTGTATTACTTTGTCTGTGTGCAAATCTTACTTTGCTCTTATGTTTCTTACGTTCCTTTCTACGCGATCCCTGCTAGCCGTGCGAGAGGATCGCATGCCGGGTGGACGTAACAGCGGCGCCGTCTACAATCTGTACAAGGTGAAGTACAAGAAACACAAGAAGACAAATCAAAAGCAACAGCAACAGCAGCAGCAGCAGCAGCAACAGCAGCAACAGCAGCAGCAGCAGCATCAGCAGCAGCAGCAGCAGCAGTTGTTATCACCCTTACATCATCATCATACAGCCGGTGGACATGGCCATCCGGCGCAATTGTCGCCACATCATTTGCTATCGCCGCAGCAGCAACAGTTGGCAGCAGCTGTTGCAGCCGCCGCACAGCATCAGCATCAGCAATCGAAGCTGTTTCTGGGTCCCGTGCTGAAGACGGAGCACTTGCAGCCGCCGCCAATGCACAGTCCGGCACAGCAGCAACAGCACCAACATCAGCAACAGGAACAATCATCTCCGCATCTGTCGTTATCCTCCCCGCATCACGTGCAGTCGCCGCTCAACGCGGCACAGCAGCAGCATCACAACCATCACCAGCAACAACAACAGCAGCAGCAACAACAGCAGCAACAACAACAGCAACAGCAACCATCGCTGCCGGCGCATCTGATGAATGGCACCATATTAAAGACTGCCCTGACCAATCCAAGCGAGATTGTTCATCTGCGGCATCGTCTCGACTCGGCCGTCAGCTCGTCGAAGGACAGACAGATCTCGTATGAGCATGCGCTCTCCATGATCCAGACACTAATCGATTGCGACGCAATGGAGGACATTGCCACGCTGCCGCACTTTAGCGAGTTCCTCGAAGACAAATCGGAAATCAGCGAGAAACTATGCAACATTGGAGATTCTATCGTTCACAAACTGGTGTCGTGGACCAAGAAGCTGCCCTTCTATCTGGAAATCCCAGTTGAAATACACACAAAGCTACTCACTGACAAATGGCACGAGATACTCATACTTACCACGGCCGCCTACCAGGCGTTGCACGGCAAGCGCTCATCTAGTGGTGCCTCAAGTCCCAATAATCACAGCAGCAACAGACACGGCTCGCCTCCACCAACATCTACACCCACAGCCAGTCAGTTGCCCATGCCGCTACACAGGGAGGATCCGGAGTTTGTCAGTGAGGTGAACTCACATCTAAGCACGTTACAGACCTGCCTAACGACACTGATGGGCCAGCCGATTGCCATGGAGCAGTTGAAGTTGGATGTTGGTCACATGGTGGACAAGATGACACAGATAACGATCATGTTCCGGCGCATCAAGCTCAAGATGGAGGAATATGTATGTCTTAAGGTTTACATATTGCTGAATAAAGGTACGTCCGCATTTCTATCTATCTATATATTAGTTGACCTTGTTCATGTTGTCCTTTTTGTAACTTTTAGCAGAAGTGGAACTGGAGAGCATTCAGGAACGGTATATCCAGGTGCTACGTTCCTATCTACAGAGTTCATCACCCCAAAATCCGCAGGCGCGGCTCAGCGAACTGCTTTCCCACATACCCGAGGCAAGTCTCCAACTTCTGTTTAGCTTATCCAAGCTAATCAGAGCTAAACCAAGCTAATCCTTGCTTTTCCCTTCTAGATTCAAGCGGCGGCAAGTTTGTTGTTAGAAAGCAAAATGTTTTATGTACCGTTTGTGCTCAACTCGGCAAGCATAAGGTAGCAAATGCTTGACCATGGTCTGCTGCCCGCCAGTAATCATCAGCCAGCGCCGTCTAAGCGCCAACAGCAACACGAGCAACATCTAACAAGAACAACAATAGCAGCACGTCGTAAATCCCGGCCACAACAACAACAGCAGGAGAACCAGCAGCAGTTGCATGCGCAGGTTGCCTTACTGCTGGATCTGCCCAAGATCAAAATTGAAATTGGCACCTCGGAGCCACTACATCAGCAGCAGCGGCAACAGTTGCCGCTGCCGCTAACAGCAACCAAATCGATCTGCACTAATAACAATGCATCCTCGTCCATACTGAAGTCTTCACTGCTGAGCGGCGCAGCGGCCACGTTGGCCACCCTAACAGCAGCTGCCGATCAAATAGCGCGCAGCAGCAGCAGCCACAACAAAAGCAGCAGCAGCAGCAGTAACACCAAGATGGCAACATACAGTAGCAACAGCTTAGAAGAGAGCAAAAGACTTGAACATCAACAACATCAACATCAACAACAGCAACAACAAGATCAACAACAGTATACATCAATTCTACAATCGGCCTTAATGTCACAACGTCCAATGGAAGCTGTCAGTACGTCCGAAACAACAGTAGCCGCAACAGCAACGCGAGCAACAACATCAACAGCATTGCCTCCAGCACATGCGCTCAAAACGGCAGTGACACTGGCCAGCCTAAGTGAAATAGCCAGTGCTCAACAGCGACAGCAACAGTTGCTCGCATTACAGCAGCAACAGCAACAACATCAACTTATTCTGCCCCGTAGGATAATCAACTTAAACAACAACACAGCCACAAACCCAGGAACAATAACAATCACTACTAAGCCGCTGCTGCGACCACCCGTTGGCAACATCAGCATCAACAGTAACTGCCACAGCAGCAGCAGTCAAGCGGCAAATGGTAAGTAACAATATTTCTGAGCAATGCACGCAGCTACTTTTAAAATACCAATTACCATCAGCAGAAACAAAAACAACAACAACAACGACAACAACAACAACAGCTGCAGCCAATGCCGCAACAACACAGTTGAGCGGCAACTGTTGCCGACAGAAGGCAACTGTAGCCAGTACAGCCACAATACACACTCAAACCGATGAGCAGATGTTGCTGTCCGCTGCCACGCCCACGTCATTAACAATGCGCCCAGCAACAATGCAACAATGGACTGCCGTGTCGACGACACAAACACATACACAACAACTACAACAACAAACATCATCCACAGCACCACACAACAACAATAACAATAACAATAATAATAATAATAATAATAATAATAATAATAATAATAATAATAATAATAATAATAATAATAATAATAATAATAATAATAATAATAATTATAATAATAATAATAACGTGAATAATTATAATGCCGCCGCTGCCACGACCATGCGACCGCCTACGCGCACGCCCGTGACCTCAGCTTCTGTTACTGTAGTTGTGTTCAAAACAATGTTACCTGATGACTGAATTATGTTATAATAGTAAACTTAAAGCATGTTTTTTTTTATTATCGACTACTGATTACAAATTACCAATTTACTATCGATTACTGATTACCGATCACCGATTACTAACTACCAATTTTTAATTCAATTATTAATATTATCAATTTTATTATTACTACTACATACATAGTGTAGAGCATATTATATTTTCATGTATTTTATTTTTTGCCCTATTTGTTGAAGATCTTATAAGCCAAAACCAAACCTAACACAAAAAAAGCAAAACACTGAAACAAACAACCCAACCAATCCAATCGACTTAACACATTACCCTAACGTATTTAAAAGACTGCGAACGAAATGAAACGAAATGGAATGAAACGAAATAAAACAAACAGAAACGGACAAAATTAAAAAAAAAGGATAATGGTGTGTCCCTTTAACGAACGTACAGAACTCAAGACTGCAGAGAAGAAGTGGAATGGAACGGAATTTTCGCTCGTTACTAAAACATTTGTTTTGTCTAACGGCCTTGTCAGACTCTCCAAGACGAACGGACTGGACACGCAAAACTGTATACTGCAAAATGGAAAGAAATAGAATAGAGCTACAAAAGCAAAAATGAATGTACTGAAACAAAATGGAATGGAACAGTTTGGTTTGGACTAGTTTAGCTAAAAATACATGTTAGTGTTCTTTTCATCGGTTCTAGAACTGAATTCTGTGGTTTAACGGCATTACTAATGTGTGTGCTTAAACTGTGCAAACATTATTTAACACACACACATAAACGCATATATATATATAAATATATATATGTATATATGTATATAAACATCAATCTAGATTAATTAATTATGAAAGTGTTTTTTGTGTACAAATTTAGAGAGCAAGAAATTGCATAAATTTGAAGAAAAAAAAGAAGGAATGGAATGTTAAAATTAAGTGTTAACATTTATTCATATGGAAGTAGAATTAAGAGCAGCTAAGATTGAGCACACACACACTCACACACATATATATATATATATATATTGTTTTTTATTTATATATGTATAGTATATACTAATATATTAATATATACAGATCTGATATGATACACATAACGGATTCCATGTATATAAAAATATATGTATATATACATATATGTGCATAAATACATATACATACATACATAGAAGTTAAAGTCATATTTAGCTAGTTTTCATTGTCCCTGTTTTTAAGTACTTTTTTGTAGAGAAATTCACTTACATACATATATTCACACTCACACGGGCTGCGCTGCGTGTAACGGACTAGGTATGGTGCTAGTATTGTGAGAGGGGTGGAGCGCTGCGAGGGCGGTTGGCTACGTTTATCGATAAGCGATAGCACTGCAA
Source organism: Drosophila gaucha (assembly GCA_035045545.1). Lineage (NCBI taxonomy): Eukaryota > Metazoa > Arthropoda > Insecta > Diptera > Drosophilidae > Drosophila > Drosophila gaucha. The sequence continues at coordinate 55,415 of JAWNOY010000229.1, forward strand.
GCCCAAAAGCAAGCTTATACTTTAAATTATTTAAATGGCATATTATGTAACGCTAGTTTAATTAACTACACACATACAACCACACCCATCAACACCCACCCCTCACACACACACCCATACATCTAAACTTAAGCTAATATAATATAATATTAATTAAATAATTGCGAAGAAAAATGTGTGCATACAAAGTTATACAACTGATTATTATTACTTTTTTATGTTTGATGTATGTATGTCTTATACACTTGAGCAACAAAAAAGAAACTAATTTTAAATATCCATATACTTTTATTATTTTTTTTTTTAATTATTATTATGCATGTATATACCTATATAGTATATACACATGCGAACTAAATCTAATTATCGCATAGTACATACAACTAACTTAACATATAGACACATAAATTATATATGTATATATATAAACTATATATATATATATATATATATTTATATATGATTTTCTTATATACATATATAATATGGCAAGCAAACGCGTCGTCGTAATCAAAAACAAATTAAAGAAAAACCAGCAAACAAACGGAGAACTGCCTGAAATCGGGCTGCTATCGATGCCGTTTGTTATCGATATCCATGTCGCACTATCGATTATTGTAAATGTTTTAATTTTGTTGATTTTTTTGCTGTCTATACATTTTTTTTAACAACATTTTTAATAAATGTACGACGACGCGTTTGCGTGCCATATAATATATGTATTTAAGAAAATCATATATATATATATATATATATATATATATATATATATATATATATATATAAATATATATATATATGATTTTCTTATATACATATATTATATGGCACGCAAACGCGTCGTCGTAATCAAAAAATAATTTAAAAAAACTAGCAAACAAACTGAAAACTGCCTGAAATCGGGCTGCTATCGATGCCGTTTGTTATGGATATCCATGTCGCACTATCGATTATTGTAAATGTATTAATTTTGTTGATTTTTTTGCTGTCTATACATTTTTTTTTAACAACATTTTCAATAAATGTAATTCTTAAATAATTTTTTTTTCGTTTATTATTTCATTGTTATACTCCAACTTCCCCAAAGGTTGCAAGGACCCAAGGTTTTGTTTTTCTAGAAAAACAAATCGGCTGGATGACACAACTGTTCAAGAATATAATGTTAAAATCGTCCTTGCAGGGCATAAATTTTAAATTCCATTCCATTTGAGCAGAAAACTGTAACATACTTTTAGGGACCCTCAATGAGACCTTGCTGTAAAGTAGATTCCAAAGAGCTGTTAACTGCAAGGCACGAAAACTTTCAGAGTGTGTTTCTTTCATCGAAACTTTTCAAACTTACCAAACAATCATAAGCTCAAAAAAATACTTACGCAGTGAATTTTATACTTTGAACCCTCTCATATCTTAATTCCTGATGAACCAAATTTGTTCAGCAACAAAATGCATTTCTTACTCAAATAATATTCTAAAGGACTTTGAGTAATTGAAGTAATCAGTTTTAATATACTTTACTCTTTTACATCTTACACAAGTTTTAAATATTTAATTTTGTATATCTGGAATATGTATGACCAGATATGTATTTATTTATTTTTATTTAATATTTGCAACAAAGTTTAGTTTCCAGGAGAACCTGGGAGAGATTAAATGTATGTTTTTAATGTACTGGCGAAGATAGCAAATAAAACAACCGGCTTTAAGCCGGGCACAAAAAAAAATATATTACTAGCGCCTTCCACACAAACAAAGCACACACACACATATATACATTTACAGAGAATAGAAGAGGTAAGGAAAATTAATATTGTAGCTAAGAAAAATATAATTACGTTTAAAGCAAGAGTCTGACATCAAACTGCCTTCAAGAGACATAAAAAATGAAAAAATTTTCCTTAGCGAAAGTTGTCTTCTTTTTTTTTTAATTTTGAAAAATGAAATATAGAATGCAGCAGCAAATAGTTAAGAGTACATAGGGAGTAAATAAATGTATATGTAATTTATTTATTAGCAAAATACGATTACGAATAAAAATAAATAATTCGTATTAATTAGAGTTATAGCAGCGTATAGTCAACTTTTGTAAAGCATCAACTGCAAAGAAAAAAATAAGGTATATTTATATATATCAATTAAAAACCAAACAGAAATTAGAAAATAAAGCAGATACAATGATGATAATGATGATGATACAATATTTTTGCACTGCCTGTTATCAAATAAGTGTTAGGCCGTAAATTGTAATTTTATTGCAATGCATTTGAGCTAAACATACAAGCAACACCCAAAACAAAAAGAAAAGAAAAACCTCCCAAAATTAGTCCAGGCCATTTTTCATAACAGCGAGTACACTTCTTCGATGTACTCGTATGTCTTTGTAAATAACGTTGAAAAAACGCGAAAGATATACAGTTAGAAGAGGAAAGAAATGCAAAACACTTTGCTCCGATTAGTTAGCTAAATTTTAATAACTCACTTACAAGAGTTAAAATCCACACACAGAAACACACACTTAGACGATCCTCAGTAGTATTCAGCAGACAGCACTCGCTAAACACGATTTATAGGATATTCGATACAGAAAATGTAAAACAAAATCTGTTTCAAAAATGCTCAAAATAACAAAATGAAAAGGAAATTTGTAAAATGTTTTACATAAATATATATATGTATATATATATATATATATATATATATATATATATATATATATGTGAGTATAGAGCATACTTTTTATGGTGCTTAACTTGATCAAGAACAACATAAAACATCATCGATGAACATAAAACTTAACAAATGGGACTGATGCAATAAAAGCTAATATATATAGTTCTCTGGCATTTTTTCAACATGAAAGCATAAAAAAAAATTGAAATAATATGCATAAATAAAAATAAGATAGGTCCTTTTAAAATAACAATTAATAAATAAATAATAAAAATAATAAATTAATTAACAACTAAACGGATAGAGTAAACATCGTCCTGCTAAAAGTGCTGAAAAATGCCATTGTTACTTTTTAAAAAGCAGCAACCATTTTTTTTGTGTATACCCAAGTAAAAAAAATGAGAAACAGAAAAAAATAGCTTTTATATAAAATGTTTTTTTTTTCGCAGAACTTGCAAGGATTCCACTTGCATAAGGAGTGGCTCAATCGTTTCACATAGGTAATACAATCCACCCACACACATATAAACACACACACACACACACTTTCGTGTGTATATAAGTATACATGATATTTTGTTTACTGTTTGGACTTAAAATATGGATTGATTACCGAAAATTTGATTGTAAAAAAGAGGAGAAAATATAATATTATTTAATTTGATGTACTTTAAAGGAAATGGTTAAAGTAAACGAAATAAAACAAAGAAAACCCAATTATATAAATAATTAAAATATAATGAACAAATAATGATGAGACGAACTGAGCCCAAAGTTAATAATTTTAAAGCACGATTCAAAACATACACATACACACAAATATAAACACACATTTAATTTATTACACATTGAATTAATAATAATAATATTAATTTATGAAATTAAATGTATTTACGAATAAAGTTAATATTATCACATGAAATGTGTATAACATTTGGAACTAATTTATTTTCTCGCTGTCTTGATATTCGGAAACTTACTTATTTAAGGATTTCAGCAGTGAACTGCGTTTTCATATTGGTCTTGAACTGTTTCTTTGGTCGGACATGGGCCACCTGATTGAGAAAGTCTCTGCAAAGTGTATTTGAATAATATATGAATGGATTCTTTTACAGTAAATATAGTTATTTTAACATACTCTTCGTTGGCGAGTGTTACATTGATACGATCTGTAGAGACGCGCGTTGGTCGTATGGCACCAAAGAAATCTGTGATTGGCACCTTGTGCGGATCACGTCTATACAAATCCTTGCGCACGCCCACAGTCGAAATGCAGACGCGCTTAGGGCACACTTGCAGCTTCAAACGAACAACAAACGAACAGTTAAATCAGATAAGATTAAGGCTATACTGGCTGCTTACAAATTCGTCAATTGTGCGCTTGCTAAACGGCTGCACCTTCTCCAGAAACTCCAGTGCGTAGTAGGTATAGCGGTCGATCATGTAAACGCCAATCGAGGGATCTACATGATGCTGCAAAACACATATTTTACATAAGAGCTTGCCAAACAAAAGGGACAGCATCCCACCGATAGCGAATCTTCACCGACCAGGCTGCTGGCCACAGCCAAAACATTAGGCGATGTAAACTTCTCGTACAGCGACGCTGCCTGACAGGTGTCCACCATGAAGAAGAGCTCGTTGTAGCTAAAAATTAACAACGGGAACAGCTAAAAGGACACACAACTTGAGTTCATAGTTTTAGAACACAAACCGTTTCTTCTCCCACATTTGCTGTATACCATCGGCTAATTCCTGGCTAGTGATCTCCTCGGAGTCCTGGAATTTCAAAAAGCCATCGCCGCCATGTCCAGTCAGATAGATTAGCACGTTGCTGCCGGCATCCGATAGCAATTTCTTGGAGCGTGCAGTTCCATTTTGTGTGCGGCCCGTTAGCAAGCGGACAAAGTTCTCGACGGTTACCTCGTAGCCTCGATAATCAACCTCCACATCATCGCCATACACGTTAATGTGCTGATTCGCATTGTTGTACACCTGGCCCGGTCGTGGATTACGCGCATTACAGGCCATATCGTCGGCAATCATCAAAATTATCTGCGAGTCGGGTATGCCGAGACGCTTGACGGACCGATAAATGGATAGCACATTGGCTACATGACGATAGTTGAACCAGAAACGCGATGCATCCACCAACACCGCCCAGTTGTTCGTGTGCGTCGAGCGCTGGGCGGCTTCCACATAAGCCTCTGGCAGCATTGAAGTTTCCTATAAGAGTAACAAGAACATCAATAATACTCATATGGATATCTCCAAAGACTGTCTATCATTCATTCGGTTTACTCACATGTTCTGCGGCGCAGCGCTGAATGACAAGTAGAATTAGAAGACCTTTGACTAACATATTTATTAATTTGCATATATTCTTGCCCTAGTACTTTTTGTATGCCGGCGTCGAGCCAGCCCTGTTCCTGCACAGAGCTGCCAGCTTGTCTGTGTTAGATAACAGCTGACCGTGGTGCCACTACTGACATTTACTCTTCTGGCAACGCTCTGCTGTGCGAAAAGGAATGTTATTAAATGCCAATATTTTTCATGCCAACTCTTCTTTAATGAACAATTTCTTGCTTAATACATAAAGTTGATATGCTAAGCTTTCGAAAGCTAGCTAGTATTACAGCTAAAGTCAGCTTTAAAAGCCGTAAAAAGAAAAAGAAAAATACCAATGGCGCTTTGAGACATTCCAATATGGCGTACAAATGACGCTGGCATGTCGGACGAGCACACGAAGATGAAGAGAGAAAACGGAAAACAGCACGTCAGTCGAAAGCAGTTCGTAGATATGCTTACGTACATATGTATGTACATACATACATATGTATGAATGCACATACTTTTTTGTAAATTCATATGCAATTGTAATATGTGCTTATACGTATGTATGTATGTAAATACATACTTGTATGTATGTAAATACATACTTGTATATATGTACAAAAACAAAGGCATGTGTAGAAAAACAAAGGCATGTGGCTTTTCTCATGGCGAAACTGAAGAAAATTAACCAACAACAATGCTTATGAAAACTCCCTGAATTCGCCGCAGACATCTCGCAATCGCGATCACATCGCTCACACTCTACTCTCCTCCCTCCATCACTCTTCTGTTCTTAATGATTCTTGCTCTCTGGTTCACGTGAGTTTCCAAACGAATGCTTGAATGTGGGTTTGGTTTCTCTTAGTCTGGGCGAATATTGAGCAAGCCTGTGAGTGTGAGTGTGTGTATGTGCTTTTCACTATTTAGCGTTGAGCTTGAGCTTTGCCGGAAGTTTTCTTTTCAGTTTTCATCCGTTTGTTGTTGTGCATTATGCCTGTCCACTGATATTCGCCTATTGTAGCTTATGCTTTACCTTGAGATTCATGGCTGATTGCTGCGTGGCGATTGTCGGCCATTGCGTTTTCAAATTTGTGTTGCCTTCACCGCTTAAATACATACGTACATATGTACATAAATATGCATGCGTATGCGTGCTGCGTACGAATGTACATATATGTATGTATCCATATGTATGTATGGATGTGTGCATACATATGTACATATATTAATGTGGCTGCCAATGCGCACAGTTTTTACTTGCCATATTATTTTATCTGCATTCATACATACATACATGTGTACATACATATATACCTATGTACATAAGCATGTATGTATTACATACTTAAGTCTGTACATTCCTCTATGTATGTACATATGTATATGTACACAGGCATATAAAGGTGAAAATAATCTAAGCAATTGAAATGCGACTTTTCCCATCTAAAAGCATGTACATATGTACATACATACATGGAATGGTTGTACATACGGCCCGTGTGTCATCTGCTGATTTTTACATTCGTGAGTATGTACATAAATGACATATTTATATACATACATACATATGTATGCATTTATACAGCAATTTACCGATACATTAGCCGCCATTATTTTCTAATCGTCATTTATGTACATATGTATATAACGATATTTATTTTCTATTGAAGGAGGGTGACAAAACATATGTACATACATATATGTCTGCGCAATTTACAACATTAAGTACGTTTAAGTTAAAGGATTCCATAAAACTAATAAGTCAATAAAATCAAAATTTTAACTATGAGCTTGAGTTTGCTTTTGCAGCACCATAAATGTCCTCGATTTTTTTACAGTATTTGCTGACAGCTGCTTTGACAGACGCAACAGTATATTTCGCGAGCAACGAAAAAAAGATGGAGGTTCGCAATGTGCTTGTTTGGATCATCCTTTGACCTTGACCCAGTCGAAAATAACTTTTTACTAACAAACAAGCATTATATTGTAAATACATACATATGTGAAAATAAAAACGTTGTAAACACATCATTATAAACGAAACCCTCAGATATGTATGTATGTACATACATATGTACATACATATATACGTATAGTGGTCTATTGATTTTCCTTTTGCCCTTTGTTCGCGTCCAACTAGCACAATGAGCCATTTGCAAGGCAATTAAATTGGCTTTTAACCCATATATGTACATATGTACATATGTATGTATGTAGCAACTCATAAACATGCACTTGTGCTTGTGTGCGCACATGTGCGTTGTCACAAAAATTAAAACAGGACTATAGGGTTAAAAGTGTTAAAATAACAAAACGAACAAATTGAATAGAAAATTGAAAAGAAAAAGCGGTAGGGTAAAATCGTGCTTTCGTTTTCCAATGCCAACGCCTAAACCAATAACGAAGCATTTATTTATGAATGTATGTATGTACATATATACTACATATGTATGTATATGTATGTACATATATATACTACATATGTATGTATATGTATGTACATATATGCATAAGTTTATAGTAAGCATATGGATATATGTACATATATGCATGTAAAACAAAAAACTTTAATTGAGTAGCTAAATTGTTTTCATTTTGTGGAAAATATAATGAATGAAAATTCATAGCCTTTTTCATTTCCGATTTAAACATACATATAAATACCACAGAAAACAGAAGAAGAGCGACAGCAGCTGAGGTGGCGGCGACGGCAGCAGCAACTGTTAAATAAAATCGGCGACAAAAGCGATATGAATAAATGAATTTGCATACAAAAAGCAGGGCGAAAACTCAGCAGCCACATCAGGCGAATCGAAGTTCATAATATTGTATGCCATAAGTTGCTTAAAAGTCTTTAGTTTTAGTTGTATTGCTACCCGCGGCTGAAAACGAGGCATTTGCTCTTAGCTGTAATAGTCCTTGCAGTCGATTTCGTGCGCTAGGCCAAAATCAGCAACGCGGCAGACCACAAAACAAGTAAGCATAGCAATTTTGCCGGCACCCATTGATCGACATATGCGTACCCTACACCTAGTATGTATATACCGATCCACACTATCAGCGTGAGTTTTCAAACATTGTTTTGATAATCTATTATTGTGTGTATTTTTGCGGGTATGTTTCTAAGCACACGAGTTGCTTTTTTATACAGAAATTAGTAATTATGTTCATCAATTAACAAATAATTATAAAATAATAATCGCTTTTCTCCTGTTTCAGGTTTCATCACTGCTGGGGCGCTTTTAAGTCTGGACTAGTGTGTAGGGTATATATGTATGTCTCTCACAGATAGCACTTACATGTGGTCGAGTCAGAGTCAGCGGCGAATACATATTTCGCCGCTGTGACGCTCTCTTGTTCTCTTGCCTGCTCTCGCTCTCTTTGCCGTGTTGTGCGCTGCCATTTTGCCTTGTTATTTCACTTCGTACCGTGTTTGCGTTCACAACTCTGTCGGTTCGGGTTCTGCATTTTATTTTATTATTATTATTTTTTTTTTGTTTTTCTCTGCTTTGGCTTGTGCAGTTTTTTTCGTACATTTGTATATTAAACTGACCGCGTTTCCACCGACTTTGAAATTAAAAACGATTGCGGATTGATTTTGATACAATTGAATAACAATAAACGCGGAAAATTCGCAAATGATGCGAAGGCGACTCTGAAAAAGAGAATTAAGTAAGTATCGTCGTTGTGGCTATGTGCCCGCTGTGTATGTTTTTATATGAGTGTGTATGTATATGTTGCTCGGGTGTGCGTGCAAGAGCTGTTTGTGTACATGAACACTTCCATACATCGAAATCTTACCAAGTATGTGTATATGGCAAATCATTTGCAAACAATGCTCCCATGCACAATTAAAATGAAAACTACAAAAATATTGTAAGCTGCTGTAGAGCTAAACAAATTGCCTAAGATATGCAACAAAAACAATAAATCAATGCTCTCAATTCAATTAACTTTGGCTATTAATTTATCCAGAACAATCTAACAAATAAATCAACTGGTGTACCCTTTTAAATTTGGCAGGTGAATCTTCTGTACGGCTGCTTAACCCGGCTACCTACAGCCCCCACACACACACCATACAGGCCTGCTTTAAGTTTTAAAATTGTTAAATGAATTTTAAGCTTAAAAACTTTCTTTAATATAGGATCTGCCTTTATTTTATTTTTAAATTCACTTCATAAAGCTTATTTCGTGCTCTCGGTGTGACCAAATGTTTTAGTAGTAACTTTCTTGAATTGAAAACTGTTACTGAAAAAATAGAATTGAGAATTGTTTACGTTTTTGTTTGCTTAGAGTAAAAATTGTTGATTGATGGTTATCATTTAAAATTAAACAAAACTTTTTATTGATATTTATGAAATACATTAATTGTAAATGTTTGTTAGTCATCCACGATACACCTTGAACTTTTTTTTAAATCAAGTGGCATGCACCTTTCTTGCTGGTTGCACACCTTACTAAGCGGTGATGAAGTTTTCCAATAGCAAACGCAGCACGTGCAGCGCTAAAAAATATATAATTTATACCATTATGTTATCTAATGAATTAACATAATATGAGGTTTGGCATTTGTCTGTTCACACCGGTTTCAGTTTTTACTTCAGCGATCCGTTCAAATTTGATTTAATGCAAATGTAGCAATTGCCACAGTCATGAAACATCGAAACCGCTAAAATTCAGGTATCGATGTTGAGAACGATATTCTCAGTCCTATCGATATTTTATACCCCTACATCTCTGAGTGCGGCAACGCTGTGCAGCACACAAGTAGAAGCCAGATTTGATCAAACAGAGCTACAATTTAAACAAAACTAAACGGCTGTTGGTTGCTTTCTTATTATTTTTTATTTTATTTTTTTGACGGCATTAAATGTAAGGGTCGTAAATTTGACAAGCGATAGAAAAATTGAAAGAGCACAAAACAAGCTAAAAAATGCCAAAGCCCTGAGACTGCGGATGCTACGTGCGCGTGTGCTTGTAAGTGTGTTTACAACTGCATTTGGATTTATTCTTTTAATTCATTTTTGCATACTCACTGCAAAACCTGTAATTTTGTATGTGTATTTACAATTGTTTTCATGTGATTTATGTATTGACTAGTATACTTCATTTTGATTTTGTTATTTGCAATTCGCTTTTGCTTCCTTTATTCGCTGTTTGTTGTCGCTGTCATTTGTGTTTCAACTTCCACCGCCTTCGTTGCAGAGGGTGGTAGCGGCGTCGGTTTGTCATTTTACGACGAAGAGCGCAATGTTGCGCTTGTGTTTGTGCGATTGTGAACAGTATACCCAGTGTGTGTGTGCGTGCGTGCGACAGTGACGTTAAATCTGTTTTGTGCTCTGTGCTTGTGTAAGTGGAAGTCGGAAATGGAGGCCGATTTTCTCCTGCGTTTATGCTGCTGCTGTTGCTTATACAATTGCAGAACAATAATTTCACAGACTGAACGAAGGTCGTGTTTTGCGCTGCTAATTTTCGCTGCAAATGGAAATCAAAACGCTTCACTGTGTATGGATATTTGTAACAATTTGACAAATTAATCCAGTGCCTCTCGCTCTTCGCTCTCTATTAGTAGGCAGCGAAAAAAAATGGCGCCTGTCATCTCGCACGCGCGTCGTCGCTGCGTATGTTGCGTTCAGGTGACAGGATCAGCAGGCTAAATTCCAATCGTGTCTCTTTTTATAGTTGTTTTTTTTTTCTCTTTTTTTTTTTTACTATAATGGTTTGCAATGTGCGCTCGCCACGGTTGGCGTTACTAGCGACGCTCCAAATTTGTTTTGTGCCTATGAATTTGCTGAGCTCTAAATTTTAATGCTGTTGTACTCGGCGCTCTCACCAGCTCGTAATGTTAGTTTTTTTAGATGCGTCCAGCTGCTGTTGTTATTGGTTTCAAACTTGTTTTACTTTTTGACAGTCATTTTATGTGGCAGGGGCAATAAACGTAAACGGGGTGTAAGTGATAGTCGTGATCTGATGTGTATGCGTGTGACTGTGTGTGTCTTTGTGTATATTGCAATTTTTCTAACATTGCTTTCTATATTCCCCTTTCCTGTTCCTGCTGCTTAATGAACTGATTTGAGTCTGTGTAGCTTAACAGTGCACATATGGCGTATGCGTAATATTTTTATACCCTTGCAAAAAGAGTATATTAATTTTGGTGAGAAGTTTGTGACGCACAGAAGGAAGCACATATACAAATTATATACATATATTCATGATCAGCACGACAAGCTGAGTTGATATAGCCATATCCGTCTGACTGAATCAATGGAATCTCCTAGAGTTTTAAAGCTACAGTGATGCTTTCTGTCTACTGCAGGCATTGTATATCTCGAAATCATCCAGATTGGATGACTATAACTCCCATAACTTAGATCACTTACAAAAATAGTTTTAGTATGGAAAACTTCGACGCTATTGGAATATTTGGAATATATTAGTGTATCCCACACCAATACAAAAAGATATAGTATATATATCTACGCCCCATAGGAGCGTGCCAAATCGGGAATGTCTATATAGTATTTAACATAAATCCTCTAATATTTTGGGCGCTGTTAAAGCCAAGGACTTAAAAATTAAAACGTATATTTGTATATATCACCTCTAGAAAAAAAGATATAGTATATATAGCTATGCCCATTGGGGGTGTTGCAAATCCGTAAAAAATATGTCTTCTATAATTTTACTCCTTGAGACCCAAAAATTGGGAAATACAACCTCGATCGCTTCGACAAATTATAAAAATGATTTATATCCGAAATTTGATACATATCTATATATACGCGTCTTAGGGGGGTGGCAAATAGGTAAAAACTGAATTTTCTAAAATTTTACGCCTCTTCTACAAATTAATCAAAAAGAAGATATAACTGCTTATTCGGGGCGTAACAAAGTGTATATCCTTTAAATTTGTAAGTGTATTGCCAAATTTCAGCACTGCCTAAGTTAACCCATCACTCTAGCTTTATTCTAAAATCTAAACACCCAATATTGGGCAATAGCTAAAAACGAAAGTTTTTACTTTATTGGCGTTTAATATATATATATATATGTATATATAGTTATGTGTATAAATATATATGTACATATGTATATAAAATATCTTAAAATATTTATGTTTAATACACGTTCCGATGTAAGATCAAATTTATTTACATGTATATCACAGGTAGTCAACAAATGGGACCAAACCACAACGACTTAAAGTGTGTTGAAGTGCTTTTCGATATTCAGGCTGAGCACGAACAGCAACTGGAGCTGGTGGAGCAGCTAGCTAGCGACGAAGCGCAAGCATCAAAATAGGAGCGTCGACATCATCGACTGCAGCGTCACCAGCATTGCCAAGTGACCGCTCGAGGATGTCGACGCGCAAGCCAGCGGCAGCAGCAGGGGCAAAGGATAATAGTAATGCATCGCCTACACTTGAGCTGGACGTGGCCGAAAGTGAGGATGGTACAATAAGAACAGCAGCAGCTAGAGACACATCAATAGCAGGAGCAGCATCCACTGGAGATACAGCTGACGCTGAACAGGAAACGGACAAGGATAGATATCCGGACAGTGAAATAACAGAACGAACAGGTGATACTTCACCGTTGCAACCAGAATGCGGAACGCCGCAAAAATCATGCTCCGAGACACTGGTAGCAAAAAATGTGCGGGTAACGCGTCATTCTTCCCCGCTACTGCTGCTCAGCTGTTCGCCAACAACCAAGCGCGATGCACGCGACATAGCTGACCCTGTGACTGCGGTAGTTGGCAGTGATAGCGAGGAGCTGCCGTGTGGCAGCAGCCAAAGAAAGAGCTCAGCTGAGCGGCAGAGTGGCATTGTGTCGCAAATACGCTGCCGCAAGTCCATCAAAGAGCTAAAAGAAGCCAAAGAAGCAGCCGCCAAGCCAGCGGAGGAGCTGTTGGTCAAGGAGGAGTCGAAAGATGCCATTGACATACTGGAACAGGAGGCGGCGAAATCGGCGATGGACGCAAAAGACAATGCCAATGCCAATGCAAAGCCAAGCGACAGGGATAAGGAGAAGGACACCAATGATTCAAAAGAGAAGGAACAGGAAACCACACCAACGCCCACACCCACACCGCCGCCACCCACAACAGTGGCAGGACTAATAACGACAACATCAACTTCGTGCAATCGCGTCACACGTAAAGCACACGCCCAGGAGCTGGCGCTGGCCAACAATAGCAGCAATAACAGCAACACACGAGTCACCCGCAATCGCCGCCAATCATCTACAGTCAACAACGAGCCACAGCTTCCGGCGCGCGGCCGTCGAAAAAAGCAAGCTCCGACGGAGCCCAAAGAGCAACAACACCAGGTGCTCAAGCGCAAGCGCTCCGAAGATGAAACTGAACTGGGCCTCAAGTATTCTAAGGTCGAGGTCAAGGACGACGATGATGAACAAGACGCCACGAGTTCGAGTGCCACAGATGAGGCCAAAGCCACGTTAACCATTAAGCTGGAGCCACCGGACAGCGAGGAGCCATCCACTCCTGGCTCCCAATCACCTGCAGCGACACCCACACCGCAATCTGGCACTCGGCGCGGACGCGGGAGACCACAGGCAAAGGGAACGCCCGTCACATCTGCTACCAGCACGCGTGCCACGCGAAACAACAAAGCGGGCTCACCGGGTATGTTAGCTGGTGGGACGGTGACCACGCCGACGACGGCACTCGTAGAGCCAACGCCACCCAAGAGAAGGCGAGTAGGTTCTACAAATCGTAGCTTGTTGCCCGCTAAGGTGGCATCTGTTAGTTCCAGTTCGATGGCAGCAAGCTCATCTGGCGGCGCAGTCGGCGATGAGGACTCTAAGGACAGTCTGACCTCCACCTCCATGGACGAACATTTGCTGGCTGCTGAAGACATCAAGCAGGAGAAACTGCTGAATGATTTCGACCAGAGTCTCGATGTCAAGAGCACAGAGCGTGAGCCGGAGTCAAAGATCGCTGCATCTACATCCAATGCTGCTGCAAATGGCATTGATGCGCTGTCCGTCGACATCGAAACAGCGGCAGCGAAAGCCACTACGGGGAATGCACTGCAGCAGGCAGAGAATGTGCCGCCCGATGGCGAAGGTGAAACCGAATCGAATGACGTTGGCAAAGCGCTCTCCTTAAGTCCAGAGTTGATAAGCGAGGGCGTAAGCGCAATTAGCGTTAAGCAGTTCTACAAGAAGCCCGAGTTCTTGGCAAACAATCTTGGCATCGAAAAGGATCCGGAGCTAGGTGAGATTGTGCAGATTGCAAGCGAGACATGTAATACAACAGCAACAGCTTCTGTAATTGTTACAACTGCTGAAGGGGAGACAGCCCGAGCGAAAGGCTTTCAGCTGGAAATGGATGCAGAGACGACGGAGACAGACCTGGAGTGCAAACTGAATGATTCATATACTGCGAGGATGGCTGAGCTAAGCGTTGATGAAAGCCGCGATGAAACGGAGCTGGAGGCTCAAAAGGCAACAGCATATGAAGCGGAAGTTGAGGCTGAGAGCTCGCCGGGCGAGCTTAATAGCGAGGCCAAAGAGGATGAACTGCCGGTTAAAACAGATAACCATGATGATGACTATGAGAGCGAGATTATGGAACAGCTGGCCAAGGAGGGCGTGGATGCCAGTGGCAATGCGCTAAGCGCCAGCAAACACAATCAAGATCAGGATCAGATGGTGGCATCCAACATCGAATGTGATACGGCCCAGAAATCGGAGCAGCAAGAGCAATCCACTAAGAAACTTCCTACTGAAATGGTTGTCGCATTGGAGGTTGACCCTCTGACCGAGAAGCAGGAAGCGGAAGCGGAAGCAAATGCAGTAGCCGACGATGCCACCGAAATACGAGTCCTAACCGAAGACTGCGCCGATTATCCCGAGGAGAACAAAGAGAATGTGTCTACGGCGACAACAGCTGTGATTGCTGTCGCAGTGCCAGTTTGTCCGGATTCTGTCATGGATCTGGAACTGGCACTCAAGGTGGAAACCGGCACCAAGCTAGAACAGGAACTGTCCGAACAAGAGGAGGAGAAACCGTTGTCTGCCGTTGCCACCGAGCAAAAACAGCAGTTGCCGAAAATGGAAGCTAATGGTAAGATGATGTCGTTGCTGGATTGCGACGAGGAGCTACGTCGCGAAAAGGAGCGACATCTGCAACATCTCGGCCTGCTCACCCACCACGCAGCCGAGCAACTACGCCAGGAATACAAACATATGCACACTCGTGCCGTACACCAACAGCATCAGCAGAGCGTCAAGCGGTCAGCGAGTAAAGGATGCAGCGCGTCGCATATTGAGTCAAGCGGCACATTAAAGACAGTCATCAAGCTGAATCGCAGCAGCAATGGCGGTGCAGGCTGCGCCTCTGGTGTGCCAACTGGTACGGTAGTACATGGCGCTGTCAGCTGCCCAGTTGGAGGCATTGCCACGAGCGGCACACCGACTTGCAGCAGCATGGGCAGCGCCACACGGAAAGGTGTCATCACTGCCAATGTTGCCAGCTCGGCGCACGGTGTGCGCCGCCAGTCGCTCAAGATGACATTCCAAAAGGGACGCGCACGTGGACATGGCGCTGCTGATCGTGCAGCCGATCAGCATGGCAGCCATGCTGAGGACTCTTATTACACAATACAGAATGAGGTAAGCAGGCAAAGAGGTTGAACTGGAGCTGGACCAGTTTATCATTAGCTAATCTTCTCCCTTTTCATTTGCAGAACGAAGGTGCGGGCAATCGAAACAATTTAAATTCGGGTAACACAGGCCGCAAGACAACTAGCCGTTTTAACAATCATAACATTAATCAGCAGCAGCAACAACAACAAACAGCAAAACAACAACAGCACAACAATGCGTCCTCCAAAAATTGCCTGGGTTGGTGGCAGAGTGTTTGTTAGAGTGTTGCATTTGTTATTGTTTTTGATTTTGTTTTGTTTGTTTTCGATTGAATCCTATTAATTAGATAGATCTAAATATAAAACTAAAGGGATGCGCTAACTTCGGCCATGCCGAAGTTTGGTAATACCCTTGCAATTGTAAAGGATATAGATATAGCTTTCTCTGATTTGCCACGCCCCCAACAATTGGATATATATAATTTTTGGGCAATCTATTAAGCATGGCAACAGTAGCTTATATATCAAATTTTGAAGCTGTATCTATAAGACTTTGGAAGATATAGTTTTCTCCGATTTGCCACGCCCCCAAGAGGCGGATATATATAATTTTTCATAATTTTGTCGAAACGGTCAAGCCTAACGTCTGTACCAATTTTTGGAACTCTAGGTGTAAAATTGTAAAAGATATAGTTTTTTCCGATTTGCCACGCCCCTAATGGGCGTAGATAAATATTCTTTATTATACCCTTGCAAAAAGGGTAAATTAATTTTGGTCAGGAGTTTGCAACGCAGAGAAGGAAGCATCTCCGACCATATAAAGTATATATATTCTTGATCAGCAAGACGAGCTGAGTTGATATAGCCATGTCCGTCTGTCCGTCTGTCTGGATCAACGCAATCTCCTCCGAGACTATAAGAGCTACAGAACTGAAATTTTGCACATAGGCTGGAATGTGCTGCAGGCATTGTATATCTCGGAATCATCCGGATCGGATGACTATATCCTATAGCTCCCATAGGACAGATCGGTTTTAAGAAATGTTTTAGTGGGATAACTTCGATGTTATTAAAGTCACAGACTTGAAATTTAAAATATATACTCCTGAGTTGCACCTAAATACAAAAAGATATAGATTATATAGCTACGCCCTTTGGGGGCGTGGCAAATCGGATAAAACTATATCTTCTACAGTTTTGAAGCTAGAGCATCCAAATTTGGAAAGTAATATACTTTTGGCCTCCCCTTCAGATTAATCAAAAAATTATATATCCACGCCTACTTGGGGCGTGGCAAATCGGGAAAGTATATAGTGCTCAACATAAATCCTTCAATATTTTTGACGCTGTTAAAGCCAGAGACTTGAAACTTAAAACATATGTTTGTATCAACCACCCCTAAAAAAAAACATAAAGAATATATATCTACGCCCGTTAGGGGCGTGGCAAATCGGATAAAACTATATCTTCTACAATTTTACACCTAGAGCTCCAAAAATTGACACAGACGTTAGGCTTGACTGTTTCGACAAAATTATGAAAAATTATATATATCCGCCTCTTGGGGGCGTGGCAAATCGGAGAAAACTATATCTTCCAAAGTCTTATAGATACAGCTTCAAAATTTGATATATAAGCTACTGTTGCCATGCTTAATAAATTGCCCAAAAATGATATATATCCAATCGTTGGGGGCGTGCCAAATCAGAAAAGACTGTCTCTATATCCTTTGCAATTGCAAGGGTATTACCAAACTTCGGCATGGCCGAAGTTAGCCCATCCCTCTAGTTTTTTTTTTCTAGGGGTGGTTGATACAAATATATGTTTTAAGTTTCAAGTCTCTGGCTTTAACAGCGTCCAAAATATTGAAGGATTTATGTTAAGCACTATATAGACTTTCCTGATTTGCCACGCCCCAAGTAGGCGTGGATATATAATTTTTTGATCAATCTGAAGGGAAGGCCAAAAGTATATTACTTTCCAAATTTGGATGCTCTAGCTTCAAAACTGTAGAAGATATAGTTTTATCCGATTTGCCACTCCCCTAAAGGGCGTAGCTATATAATCTATATCTTTTTGTATTTGGGTGCAACTCAGCAGTATATATTCCAAATATTAAGTCTCTGACTTAAATAACGTCGAAGTTATCCCACTAAAACATTTCTTAAAACCGATCTGTCCTATGGGAGCTAAAGGATATAGTCATCCGATCCGGATGATTCCGAGATATACAATGCCTGCAGCACATTCCAGCTTATGTGCAAAATTTCAGTTCTGTAGCTCTTATAGTCTCGGAGGAGATTGCGTTGATCCAGACAGACAGACAGACGGACATGGCTATATCAACTCAGCTCGTCATATATATATATACAATTGTGTTCAAAATAATAGGAATGCGGTTGAGTTTCATGCAATTGGTCAAATATCTAATGATTAATACAAAATATCGACATGAAATAAGGAAAACAAGAATCTTTACATATATTTTAAACTATTTAAAACAACTTTGGCTAAAAAAATTTTTTATTTGCCCACCAGGACTTAAAGAAAAAATTGTTCGAATATTCGGCTGTTCATTAAAATAGGAATGCCTACTAAAAAGTTTAAATAATTCAAAAAAATTAAGTCAAAATTAACTTAAACTACTACTTTTTATTTGTTATGTCCTGATATTTTGTTTTGAGACCCTAATTGGTTAAAACTGCTAAACCCCAGCGTAGCATGGATTCGGAAAGATCCTGACCACGTTTCAAAAGGATTTGGGTGATCCATTTCGAACAGGCTGCCAAAGTTGGTTATTTTTTGCCGGATTTCCAGTTCCTAGATGTCTTTTAACAAATCCTCATAAGTTTTTATACAGATTCTTGTTCGGGTACTGAGCTAGCAATAGCACAAAATCATATTCACGGATGCAAACTAAGCCTTTACCGGCTTGCAGGTAACCTTTGGATCATTATCCTTCTGGAATATCCATTTTAGTGGAATTTTTGAAGCTTCATATGATAGCAGGATGTTTTCTTTAATCTATTTAGAAACACAGCTTTGTCTACGTAGCCATCCAGGTCATATATAGGCCATACCCACTTGGACAGAAACCAGGCCCATATCATGATACTCAGTCATACCGTGGAAAACTGTCTAATGGGTGGACTGTGGGTTGCCCCGATATTTATTGGGGCCGAATCTACTTTGTGGAGCCTGATCCACCAAAAAAAATATGATTTTGGACTTATCCGTCAAAAATTGGTTGCTTCACTGCTTACCCAGTAAGTCCACATGGGGTTTTGCAAATTTAAGTCATGCGTCTAGGCCCATATGATCCATTCCCTGGTACTTTTGGCATTGAAATTTTGTTCGATCAGTTGAAGACGAACTATGACTGTATAAACAGACTGATTTAAATATTTTTTTATACATTTTTATGATTCTAACGGGTTTTTTTCACAATGGCGCAAAATGGGTATATCGTCTATTGGCGTCGTTTTTCGTGTAGCACCTCAATTTTCAGATTTCCTTTTATAATAAATAGCGTTTTATACCATTGTAGAGGATCAGCAAACTATATTTTTGATTTTCTATATGCCTAGCACTTATTTTATAGGCAATCCATTGCAGTTCCCATCTCCACCGACCAATAATAGCGTCAACCCCTTAAAAATTAAGATTTTTTACTTTTTATACCCTGAACCCATTGAAAATGGGAAATCAGGGTATAATGGTTTTGCAAAAAGTATGTAACAGGCAGAAGGAGGCGTGGCAGACCCCACAAAGTATATATATTCTTGATCAGGGTGACGAGCTGAGTCGATTTAGCCCTGTCCGTCTGTCTGTCCGTCCGTCCGTCCGTCCGTCCGTCCGTCCGTCCGTCCGTCCGTCCGTCCGTCTGTCCGTATGTATGAACGCGTCGATCTCAGAACATATAAGAGCTAGAGAGTTCAAATTTTGCATGATGGTCTGTGTATACAGCGCGCATATCGAGTTTGTTTTAGATATTCGATAAATTTTTCCGTTTCAATGATATCGATTTAAAACGTTATCAAGATTCAGTTTTTTGACCATATCTTTTACATATTTTTAGCTACTGCTACCAAATTTTGTTTTTAGCTTTTTGTAATTAAAATACATTTTCTATTTTTTCATATTTTGGATACCAGCTCCACATTTCCCAAAAAAAAATTATTTAAAAAAAAATTATCAAATCCACAATTTAATTTTTTTAAATTTTTAAGTGAAAACCGTATTTTCAATAAATTAATAGCACTCAATGCAGAAAATTGCATTTAAATCCGTTAAGTAATACAGAAGTTATTAAAGGAAACATTGTAAAAGCACGCGGCAGCAGCCTGTACGTGTGCACACATACATTCAAATCAACTACGCAGTAATCTGCGCGCGTTTCTGTGTGCATGGTATGTATATGTGTGCATGTGTATACAAATGTGTGCATGTGTATATGTGTGCATGTGTGTATGTGTGCATGTGTGTATGTGTGCATGCATATATGCGCGCAGAGGGTAATATATATAGATAAAAGATGTAAGCTAGGTTGTTTAAAACATCAGCTCGGACTTGGTTCAGGGGATCTCGTAGTCGGGCTGTGACTCGACTAGAGCTTTCTTACTTGTTCAAACATATTTTGGTTTTTTTAATTCTTGTATAAATAACACTAACTAATGACAATAATTTAAATTTTTTAATTCATTTTTAAAAATTTTTTTTACACAAAAAAGTCGAAATTCCTATTTTAATGAACAACCAATTTTCGGTGCATATGTCTAAAATCATCTATAAAAAAAAAATGGAATGCAAAACTAACGGGATTTTTTCGCTATTTAGTTGTTGACATTCCACTCTTCAAAAACTGTGAACACCTTTTTAATTTAAAGTCAGACTTTTGTCGAAAAAGTTCTTTTACTGGTACATGAATACGCGTTCCTATTTTTCTGAACACAACTGTATATATATATATAATATAATATAATCAACTATAAGCTTTCCAATTGTTAAATGTTGCTAAACTAATTAAACTCTTTACCTCCCTAAACTTCTATATTATGCACACTTGTATACATATATTCTGCGCAAACAGATTCATCACACTCTGAGGGTCATGGCGGTCAAATGGAGCATAGCTTCTACCAAATGGTCAAGAAGGATGAAAAAGAGAAGATTCTAATACCAGAGAAGGCGTCTTCGTTTAAGTTTCATCCGGGTCGCCTATGTGAAGATCAGTGCTACTATTGCAGTGGCAAATTTGGACTATACGATACGCCCTGTCATGTGGGCCAGATCAAGTCTGTGGAGCGTCAGCAAAAGATTCTCGCAAGTATGAAGCGTGCACTCCCACTCTTAATGTATCTATATACTCATTTAATTTGTGCTGCAGATGAGGAGAAGCTGACTGTGGATAATTGTCTATGCGACGCCTGTTTTCGTCATGTCGATCGTCGTGCAAATGCGCCTTCATACAAGAAACGTCTCTCAGCGCCCGGACACCTTGAAACGGGCAGCGCGGTCGTCGGCAATGGCAATAGCTTAGGTAAGCATTTCGCCGGAGATGCCGTCGATGCAGAGTTCGCAACAACTTCTTCGGGCTCCATTTCGGCGGCGCAGCGTGTTTGCGCTGTTAAAGATTGTGTCGATGCGGCCAGCCACTCGCTGCGACGCAAATGCGTGCGCAAGAGCGTTAAGAAATGCCTGCTAAACTTTGAGATACCGCCGGGCACTTCAAGCGTTTGGCTCTGTGAGCCGCACTACAATACGGTCATCCAGTCCTCAGGCTGTGTGCTCTGTAAGCGTCGTCTGGGCAAGAACCACATGTACCACATAACCTCGGTAAGCATCGATAATACGTCTTATTTAATCTCAACTTCAAGCCTGTTCATTTCTTAGCAGGACACTGATCGCTTGGAGAAGGCGCTTCTTGAAATGGGCATACCCGTTCAACTAGGTGTCGGCACCGCCGTCTGCAAGCTCTGCCGATACTTTGCCAATTTGCTGATGAAACCGCCGGATAGCACCAAATCCCAGAAGGCGGAGTTTGTCAAGAACTATCGCAAAAGGTATGCAATTGTAAAATGGTTTCTATTACATTTTTAATTAATTACTCCCGTTGCTTGCAGGCTGCTCAAAGTCCACAATCTGCAGGATGGAATCAACGAGGTCTCCGATGTGGATGAAGAGGATACGACGGCTACAACGGGTGTTGGAGCTGATCCAACTTCTGCTTGCGATGATGCCTCCAGCGAGCTACCGATGGTGGTAGACTATGATGGCCCTACCGATTCCAATTCAAGTAGCTCGTCAACAACGCCTATTGGGCCTGCAAGCAGCACCAGTAAACAAATGTCCAAGCTGCAGGCCATTCTCCAGCAGAATCTCGCTGGTGATGCCGCAGCCGTCCCCACCAATTCCAATGCTAATACGAATGCAAAGGTCAAGGCGGGCGCCGACATTTCGAATGTGCTGCGGGGCAATCCGAACATCTCTATGCGTGAGCTGTTTCACGGCGAGGAGGATCTGGGCGTGCAGTTCAAGGTGCCGTTTGGGTGCAGCAGCAGCCAGCGCACGCCCGAAGGCTGGACGCGCGTTCAAACGTTCCTGCAGTACGATGAGCCGACGCGTCGACTTTGGGAGGAGCTACAAAAGCCATATGGCAATCAGAGCTCCTTTTTGCGTCATCTCATACTGCTGGAGAAGTATTATCGCAATGGGGATCTGGTGCTAGCCGCGCACGCCTCTTCCAACGCCAGCGTCTACACGCAAACTGTGCGCCAGCGTCTCAATTCCTACGATCATGGCCATTGCGGTGGTCTGCAAAGCAATGCCAAGACAAATGCCAGTGCAATCGTACTACCCGTCGATGCCGTCGTTAACGCATCCTCCTCTTCATCATCGTCATCGTCATCCTCCTCCTCACCAAATACTGCCAACCCGCCAGCCAATCCCAGCAGCTCCTGTTCGCCCAATGCTAGTAGCGGCTGCGTCCTCGCCAGCGCTCTAACCGCACCTAAAGGAAGCAGCAGCAATAACAGCGGATTGGACCAGTCTTCGTCTGGCCAGCTGGAACCCGTCATTCCACTGGTGGAGCTCAACGATGACGATGACGATGATTTGGACAAGAAGGATGACTGTGGACTGCTGCCACTTGATCACCAGCGCAACGTCTCCGTAGATAAGTTGACCAAGCAGCTAAGTTCCAATGCGGTTACCATCATAGCTCGACCCAAAGACGGCGCCAAAGTTACAGTCGGACTAAGTGTAGCAGCTCCAATAGCAACAACGGTAACTACAACGCCAGCAGGTGCTGCGGGCGATGACTTTACGGTTAAAACGTTACAGTCCAAGGATACCCCGCCGCTAGTGCCTACCAGTGGTTCCAACAGTCGCAGCATTCTTAAGACCAATTTGCTGGTCATGAACAAGGCGGTGGACATTGTGCCGCTTGTCAATCATCAGCAGCAGCCCAATCAAAAGTCTGCAGCTGCACCCATCGAGAAGCCGCACAAGCTGCTGGACATGTTCAATAAGCAGTTAAGTAGCCAGAACAACATGGAATTACCCCCTCATCATCAACAGCAGCAGGCCAAGTCCAAACCGCTCTTGGTCAACGCCACGTCGACAATGCTACAACAGCAGGCAGCGCAAAAACCAACGCCTCCCAATGTGGCACAGTTGCTCAGTTCGCCCCCAGAATTAATAAGCCTGCAGCGGCGACGCACGAGCGGTTCTGCAACGGCGACGCTGCCTGCGCTTGCGGGTAAGCGGCTACAGCTGCCGCGCGCTCTATCAGGCGGTGGAAGCGGAGGGGCGGGGCCCAGTGTGATAATGCTGCCGGATACGCTGACGCCGCAGGAGCGACACGAGAGCAAGAGCTGGAAGCCGACGCTGATACCTCTCAAGGAGCAGCATAAAGTGCCCAGTAAATCGCCAACGCTGTTCCAAACGGCCGACGGGCGGCGCCTGCCCGCCCAGGTGCAAGTGCAGTCCGGTGGCAAGCCTTACCTTATCTCCATCATTGACTACAATCGGATGTGTATATTGCGGCGTGAGAAGCTACTGCGCGACCAGGTGCTAAAAGCAAACGCTAAGCCGAAGACAACCCAGCAGCAGTCGCAGCAGCAGCAACAACAACAGCACGCGCTGCAACAGTCTCAGAATTTTGCAGCCATGAGCAAAATGGCAGCGCAGCAAACGGCACGGCAGCAACTGCAACAGCTGCAGCAACAACACAAATATCAGCAGCTGCCCACACTGCAGCCAGGAGGTGTTGCTGCTGGTAGTGCCCTTCGCCTGGCACGGCTCGCACCCAAACCAATGCCGCCGTTGAGCAATCCACAGAATAACACTGGAGGAGGAGGAGTAGCTAGTGGCAACGCCACTGGAACAACTTCTTCTAGCTTTCAGCCGTTGCTGAGCAATGCACTGGCAGCGGCAACGGCTGCTGCTAACAACAGCAGCGTCAGCTTGGACAACAACAGCTCATGGCTGTGGAAGAATTTCCCAGATGCCAATCAGTATTTATTGAATGGTGCCGCAGCTGCAGCAGCTGCTGCAGCTGCAGCCAGTAAGCTACCACATTTGACAGAGAAGCCGGCGACGGTAACAAGCACTGGACTTGGCGGTGGCATCACCTTTACCCTAAAGCAGCAGCAGCAACAGCAGCATCAGCAGAAGCTTATAGACAACGTCATCATGTCCAAAATACCTAGAACATTGACGGTGATACCGCAGCACACGGGTGGTGGAGGGGGTGGTGCTGCGGGGGATGTCGGCGGGCACAAGGATTGATGATCAACCTGAGAGCCTGAAGCCTGAAAATAAAGATATAAATAACTTAAAATCCTGCCAGTGAAGGAAAGCATAATAGAAAGCAGAAGAAAAACTAAAAACAAAAGAAAAAGCATATGCATTTTAAAAGATATATAATAATATAAGCGAAAAGGGTGAGCGAAAGAGAGGGAGGAGATGGATCAGAGATCAGAGTCAGAGTGTTTTGCTTAGGTTTAGGAATAAAGCATGTATTCCATAAGAATCAACTAAAAAAAGCAGCAGTATCAAGCGAAAATGAAAAGATAGAATAAACAAAACTTAAAAGTAGAATAATCGTATCTATAGTATATACCATATGGTAATAGATGCGAAAGAGACGGAGAGAGGTGAAGAATTTATAAAGAAAGCAGCAGCGAGAAAAAAATCAAGGGAAATGAAAGGAAAGAGTATGCTGTTACAATATACATTTAGGCATATATAGATTTGGTAGTTTTTAGAATTATGTTACACGGTGTGTGTTTGAGTTAATTGGTCACATGTTTTTTAAGTCAGCCTTTACAGTTAACATCGTTACACGAAACATCAGAACAGAAAATTTATATATATAGATACATTAGCATACGTATAACTCCCCTCCATACATATATATAATCTATTTTTTTATTAGATATTAGAGTATATCAAACAGAAGGGAGAAGATGACAAAAAAATGGGCATTCGTGTATTATAGATACCAAATTGCTAGTTTTTAGCATACAACATATAATACAATATAGCTCACTATATTCTATATATATATATAGAAACACAGTTGCGATTGACAGAGCAAGAACGAGAGAGGACGAGGTTTACCTTTTCTCTTTCGGGGAGTGCAAACTAAAAGCTGCCAAAATGTGTTCCATTCAATGGCTATACACACACACACGTACACACACACACGTACACACACACGTACACACACACACGTACACACACACGTACACACACACACGTACACACACACACGTACACACACACACACACGTACACACACACACGTACACACACACGTACTCACACACACGTACACACACACACGTACACACACACACGTACACACACACACACACACACACACACACACACACACAAACAAACAAACAAACAAACAAACAAATAATCAATATGTAAACTAAATCACAGCTGCTGTGGTTGTGTTTCGTTTTTGGGGGCTTCACTGTATTTTTTCGAGCTTCGCACTAAAGCTCTTTTGGTGCTTTTTGTTTGTGAAATCTGTCCATGCTGTCTGTTCCGATAGGTTTCTTCACTGACAACAAACACACATACGCTCGCACACATACACCCGCATGCATGCACACACACATACATACATACCCTATGAAGAAAACTTAGAAATAGTTAATTTTCTTTTTAAGTTGATATTTTTTTTATTTAATTAATATTTACACAGTGACAACAAATCGAAAAGAGAATGAGTTTAAAAGAAATACCCAAGCTACATTTAGAAATTATTTTTCAATTATGCATACACAATTATATATGTATACCAATATATATAACTAATTTATGTTTCATTTAAAATATTATTTGTAAATATTTATACCCAGACATAAACATAAACAACAAAACACAAACACAACAAATAATTAATAAACAAAAAATATATTTTAAAAATGCATTTTACATCGATTTCATGTTTCGTTTTCATTTCGTTCCATGTTCGTTCACTGCGTTTCAAACTGCCTTGTTTCCAATGTAGGTATAGGTGTTTTTTACCTATCGCCATCGCTTATCAATAAGGCAACAAATCAATAAGCTGAACAAGAACAACAAGGAACGGCAAAATGATAAATTATATATATATATCAAATAATATATTTTAAAACAAAGTTATTGTGAATTAGCTCGTTAAGAATAGTTATATTTATACATGTATATATGGAAATTCAATTGTTCTTGTTAAAAAAATTGAAAATGTATATACTTCGAAACCCCAAACAATGAAAACAAAAATGAAATCATTAATGTTGATACTATATATTTTGGTTATCATGTTGCTTGCAAAAATAATAAAAAACAAGTAAAAACGCTCTAGTCGGGTCTGCCCGACTAGCAGATCTCCTGCACCAAGTTCGAGCAGGTGTTTCAAACAATCTAGGGTACATCTTTTATTTAGACATGTTAACAAATGCGCGCACACATATAAGCAGCAACACAGAAGCAACACGCGGCTGCGCTTGGGCTGCATTCTGGGCAGTATTATGAGAAATTGATTGTCTAATAACTTTGGTTCTAGATGTACTTTCGTAATGACATTTTAAGAACAATATTGACATCCAAATGTGTATATATGCAAAATTCCAACTCCCTAGTATTTCACATACATTTTTTTTGGGGCGCGGTATCCAAAGTCTGAAATATTCATTATCTGTATTTTAAATTTGGTGCCTAGCTTAAATTAATTTTAAATTATGGCTTTAAGTCAAAATATAGGATAAGTTATCGAACTAATATTAACTCGTACTGCGTATGATATACACGAATATATATGTATGTACATATTTCAAATCTCTAGTTCTTGTGGTTTACGATATCGCTGCGTTCATACGGACGAACAGACGGAAATGGCTAGATCGACTCAGCTCGTCGTGCTGATCAAGAATATATATACTTTAAGGGTTCTGCCACGCCTCCTTCTGCCTGTTACATACGTTGTCACAAAACCATTATACACGGAAATTCAATATTCAATGGGTTCATGGTATAAAAAGGAGTAAGTGCATTCTTACTAATTGGTCTTCATTATAAATATATCCACTTTATATTTCCAACTTTCCAATGTCATGGCCCTGCCGACTTCAAAAATTGACCAAAACTAATGCACTTTGCCATCATAAGCTTATTTTAAATTTTTGAGTGAATGTGTGCCTGTATCGTATTATTTACGTAAATTAATTACAAATAGTAAAGCAATTATACTTAAATTTAATAGTCTGTTGATTTCAATTCATTTTTTTTCTATAAACATTAGCAAAGATTCCAATTAGCTGCGATCTCGTCTTTTGCTATAGAAACAGAGCATTTTCAAAATAAATCCTATATGATAAGTACTACTTCATAAATATATAAAAACCATAGTTTTATTTCTTTTTCTTTGTTAACCTGAAATAAATTTAATACCGGGTATTGTTGAAAAAATGGTGTCAACCCAAACTTAAAAATAGTGCAGATGTTAAGTTACACTTCATTGCGGCTCATTTTATCAAAATTAAAATGAAAAGATCTTTTTTTATAAAAACATCCTTAAGAAAAACCCTTTAAGCTTGCAACGTTCTTTGTTTAAATCAATTGCTAATTATAAATAAAAATTGGTTTATAGCATAGCCAACATCATCATCAAGACTGCAAGGCGCTGCTGAATCACAATCGATTTCAGTTTATTGATGTAGGCAACCAAGTTGAACAGAAGGGCGGACAGTTAAAACAAAACTGTAAGAACTAGATTGTTTTATTTTTTGTAACTACATATGCATGTTTCTGTTTCCAAATGAAATGGGTATTGTATATTAAAACACAATATCACCAAATTATATATTTATTTCAGTTGTTCGTATGGATGTGTGGACGCATGGGAGTATGTGTGTGCAGATATTGCTAAATCATAGTTAAGATAATCTATTATTAATGCAATGTTTAATTTTTCATGCTGAAATGTGAGAACCCAAAAAGAAAATATAAAAATAATAAAGTAATAATAAATAAATTTTGAATAAAATAGACGAGTTTCTTTTAGATTAATAAAGAGCTATATATACATATATATGTAAATATGTATGTGTATATATAAATAGCTTACTTTATTGGCTGTTTCTTTTATGTTTGTGTTCTCTGCCAGTACTTCAAATATTAGATATAGTGCCTTCTTTTTTTGAGCTCTCCGTCTCTTTCTAGCTAGTTTTCTCGGTTTTTTTTTGTGTTGTTCGTGTGTGTATCTCTCTCTTTCTCTATGTCTCTCTGTTTGAATGTGCATATTTTACGTTTCTACTAACATTTTGTTGAGGTTTCGCTCGCTTGTTTGTTGTTGTATTGAGTTTGTTTGTTTTTGTTTTTTTTTGTGGTTTTATTAACATAAATTTCAAAAAATAATGGTTTGGATGTTTAGTTGCTGTATTCTTCTTGATATTTGATATGCAATTCTTTTTCTTTCTCTGTTTTACAATTGGCTTGAAGATGTATGTAATGTATGATATATATATATATATATATATATATATGTATATATATTTCTTGAATTTCTTGAATTTTTATCTTTACGAGTGTAGCATAATAATAAATCTATGTTTATTAATATTATTATTAAAGTTTAGCAATTATATGATTTTTTTGGGGCTTGATTGCTGTGTGTGCGTGTGTATGTGTGAGTGATTGTGTGTGTGTGTGAGTGATTGGTTGAGGGTGAGTGAGTGGTTGGGTGTGTGTGAGGTGTAGATGTGTGTGAGCCTGTGGTCGTGTGTGTGTCTGTGTGTGTGTCTGTGTGTGTGCGTGCGAGTTAGTGCGTGCGAGTGAGTGCGTGCGTGTGAGTGCGCTTGTAGAGTAGATGATCAAGTTGTTTACAAATCGGTCTCGCCATAGAGAGCTGTACTGAAGGACATGTAGTCCAGGGCGCCGGGCACTCCATTGGGTCCCTTGTATGGTGGCATGCGCTGGATGCAGTATTCGGCCTGATCTGGTGGCAATTCGCGGCGCAGCTCATCGGGCAATATGTATGGCTAAAACAAAATATATACATATACATATATAAATAGTATATTGATTACTATACATTCTCCATAAAAAGCTCACCTTGTCGGTTGCCAGGATTCTGAAGGAATCAATGACTTGTTCGGCGGTATCGGTATCGGTGCTCTCGCGGGTCATGAAGTCAAGGAAGGCATCAAAGTGCACGTAGCTTGTATTGTTGGGATCGACAACGGCTAGTATGCGCTGGAAGTCCATATCGCCTTGGCGATCTTTGCCAATCGAATAGCCCAGCGACACGAGGCACGACTTGAATTCCTCGGGCGTAAGGCGACCGGTGCGATTCTTATCGAAATGATTGAAGCTGGAACGGAACTCGTTCAGCTGCTCCTGGCTGATGCCCTTGGAGTCGCGTGTCAGTATTTGGTTCTCTACCTCATTAATGTTGCGATTTATCGAGGTGAGTAATTGTTCCCAACCGACGCGCAGCGTTTCCATCGTATAGTTCGTATAACGGTTCTCAAATATCATCGACTCCTGTACGGCTTGATGGATCTTTTCGAGTTCCTCAATGTTCGGCTTGTATGCGTACACAGCCTGCTCGTACTCCTTGAGGCGATGTAACTGATCCTCCAGGGAGCCTTGCAGACCCATGCCTATCGCTGTCACAGCATCCATCTGCATCTCGATCCAGGGACCGACTACATTAGCCTTGTCGGCGAACTGGCGGCGCAGCATTTCGTTGTTTTGCTGTTTGCGCAGCTCGTTGGCCAAGGTCTGGTCGCGTTGTGGCACCAGCTGGCGAACATCGGTCCACTTGCGTGTCATATCATGGGCGGTTAAGGTGGTGTAAGGATTCTCTAAGCCGCCAGGTATCTGGTGCTGCTTGACAATCGATTCGACCTCGCGCACCAGATTCACAATCAAATTAAACTCTTTGTCGGCCTCGCCGAGCGTCGCCTTGAACTGATCGTGCGCCTGAATCAAGCCCTGTATCTCCTCCATGGTATGCACTATGAACATATCCACCAAATCTTCGCGTGTACCATCTAACCAATTGTTAAACGGCGCCGCACGTTTCGCAAACTCCAAATGCAAGATGTCGATCTTCTCCAATATACGCTCAGCCTCATCCAATGCAGTGCGACGACGCTGGGTGAGGGCACCTAGCCGATCCCATTGATCGCAGATTCGCTGGCAGCGCGCATTCACCGACACGCAATCGTGATACTCCAGAGTGCTGTTAAATAAATATATAAACCAAAAATTGAATCGAATCTTCAAAGATTCTTTGTAAAATTACATTATGATCATTAACAATTATGAGTTCAAGTTTAATTGTGGGTGACCTGAAAAATGATCATGATCATCACACAACCTAAGCCTGTTAATTATAATTTTCTTCCTACAATATTTATATTCCTGAATCCTTAGACTGATCTTCAATCTGATCCTCAGGCTATATATAATATCAACTAGTTATTATTATTGATTTTTATACCCTGAAAAATGGGAAATCAGGGTAAAGTATATATATTCTTAATCAGGGCGAAAGATGAGTCGATTTAGCCCTGTCTGTCTGTCTGTCCGTCCGTCCATCCGTCCGTCCGGCCATCCGTCTGTCCGTCTGCCTGTTCGTATTTATGAACGCGTCGATCTCGGAACCTATAAGAGCTAGAGACTTGAAATTTTCCCGAAGGTCCATTAGATATTCGATAACTTTTCCCTCTTTAATTATATCGATTAAAAACGTTATCGAGATTCCGTTTATAAGTATATCTTTTACATCTTTTTAGCTACAGTCACCAAATTTGGCATTCTTATAAATAAAATACATTTTATATATTATTTTATATTTTGGATACCGGCTGCAAATTTTACAAAATCAATTAACTAAAAAAAATTATTTAAGCCACAATTTTTTTTTTATTTTTTAGCAAAAACCGTATTTTCAATAAAATAAAAGCATTCAATACTGAGAATTTGATTAAAATCCGTTGAGTATCACAAAAGTTATTAAAGAAAAAATTTTGCCAATTGGCAAAAGCACGCGGCAGCAACGCCAAGCACCTACCATTTTCTCTATACGTGTGCACATATACATTCAAATCAACTTCGCAGTAATCGGCGAGTGCTTGTGTGTGCATGTGTATATGTTTGAGTGTGTATGTGCGCGCAGATGGTAATATGTATAGATAAAAGATGTAAGCTAGGTTGTTTAAAACATCACCTCGGACTTGGTTCAGGGGATATCGTAGTCGGGCACACCCGACTAGAGCTTTCTTACTTGTTACTAATGCTCTTTGTTTTCAAAGCTTTACAATTTTCTGAAACTCTATTACCTAATATTTATTACCACATCACATTAAAATTTTATGATCAATCTTGACGATTGTTGAAATTATCTTTGAGCGTTAATACTTTTGACATATTTGAGCTAATTGAGATCCTTACCCAATTACCCCTAAAGACATGATTTAATAGGTGGTTCATTTAATGTTAAAAGCGTCTTTTAGATATTTAAGTGATTAAGTGATTATGATCTCCAATTATGTAAGTTATCATTTATGTGCTAAATAAGAATTCGTGTGTGCGTTGTGTGATCTGCTTTAGTATTTTCTAAGGATCGTCGCTCGAGTTTCGTTACAACCAACTGATGATAATGAAATTATGATCATGGAAGAAGAGTTAAGAGCTTTCTGTGCCAAGCATGAGTTTAATAAATTACTTTTTATTATGAAGAGCTTGTAGGATCTTAGATGTGAAATGTTCATACAATCTAACCTTAGTCTTATCATTGTTGCTCAGCGTTAGCGTTAGCATTAAGATAATAATTTAATATCAAATTGATAGAGATTCAGCGTAGGGTAGGACAACTAGGTCGCTTGGAAAGCATAACTTTAACTTACTTCAGCTCCTGGGCAATGGCGGCAATTTGTTCGACGCGATCCTGATGGGCGGCCAGATCAGACTCAAAGGCTTCATGTTTCTTTTTGAGGGCCTTTACCTCGTTGAGCTTACATTGCCGGAAGTCCTGGGACTGCAGCATCTCCTCCTTGCCACGGGTCCAGTCCTCGTGAGCATCGGCCTATCATGAAAGAATGGTAAGTTAAAGAGGATTAATCAAAGATCCATTACTTGTTTTGTTGACTTACCTTATGCTTGAACTTCTGGGCCAAATGTTCGAGACGCTCCAGACGCATGGTCTCGGCCAGAAGCCATTCCTCGAATGCCTTCTCGGCTAGCTCCAGGCCCTTCCAGGCATTTGAGATATCGGACACGGTCTTGCCTTCGGTGGGCAAGTAAGCTGGACGGTTGGACAGACGCAATTTCGTCTGCAGCGTGTTAAAGTTGGTTTCGAGTTTTGCCTTTTGCTCAACACGTGGCGGCTTGTGCTTGCGACGGTACGTGCGATATTCCTCGAGCTTCTTCTGCACTCCGGCTAGCGAGTTGTCTGCCTGACGCGAGTTCAGCCATGGCATAGTGCGGCGAATCCATTCCAGCAGCTAAAACGAATCAATTATCGTTAGAAATAGAATTCGTTACAACGAACAATCGTTTGATGAGATCTGTTTTAAGCAGTAACTATTGGATTTTAACTGTAATTGTTGGAACGAGATATTGTAGACTGTTGCAATGAATTATTTTAACAGTTAGTGTTTGTTGGAACGAGTGATTTTTGGAAAGCAATTTGATTAATCGTTTGAGTCAACGATTGGGAATTTCTGCCTACCACTAAGTTAGCTATGTGTGTATATACTCACATCGCTGGCCAGACGCTCATACTCCTCCATGAGACGTTCATTTTCCTGGTTGACCTTGAGCACCTTGCAAATGCGATTAGCCGCCGTTTCCGCCTGCAGATTGTGAAGTTTGGAAGAATATATGTTAGTTAAACATTTGGCTCGCCAGTCAATTACTCTGAGTGCAGATCGGAAAACCAACTCAGAATGAATTGAAAGTAAAACAAGACGAACGAACGAACAGCAAGACATGTTAACGTAACTGCGCAAACTAAGTAAGCAAAATCCAATTGGAACGACAATTCGCGTTAGTTAAAAGCCCATTTAAAGCAGTCGCAAGCAGCGTTCCGAAGCTCTAATAGAATGGGACGCAAGGTACGCATACCTATGTCGATGGTCTCACTTCCACTTCGGGCGTCTATGTAAAAGTGAGGAGTGTGTGAAATGTGTAAATGGAATGCAATTTAAAAAATCATGATTCACGCAAATATAAGTGCGGGTAAATTGAACAATTAATTTATTATTTAGTGACTAGATGTCTTTATAAAGTGGAACAAATTGGAATAGAATAAGAACGGAACTAAATTAAAATTTTTCTATTTAAAACCTTAAGCAAACTTAAAATATTATCTAGTGGTTATAGTGGAATGGAAAGATGGTTGATTTATCGTCTAACCAATAACTGAAAAACTTTAAAAACATAGAATGAAACACTACTAGCTGCAATGCTGGAATGAAATGCTAATCGATTTTTATATACTTTAAAGCTATGAAATGAAATGAACTATACGACTTTTAATTGAAAGTTGGAATGGAACTGTAATTGAATTATCGTCCAATCGATTTCTGTGTTCTTTAAAAACATAGAACGAAATGAAGCTGATCGGTAACTAGGCACAGCGTCGAAGTGAAGACTTTTTAAAACATAATGGCGAGTGTAACGAATGGAGGTATGTGTGTGTGTGGGTGCGAGTATAACAGACCTTTTGAGCGCCACTGAAACAGTGATAATACGATGATACGTAGGTCATGACCGCTCTTTCATCAGGCAATGCAGTGTTCTGCAAATCTGTGTATGATCGGTGGATGTGTTGGTTGGTGATCGTGGTAGTGTTGTTGTTATCGTTATCGATTTGATATACATAAATACATATATATATATATATATATATCCATATATATATATATATATAGAGTCGTAGTTGTTGTTGTAGCGGTAGCGGTAGCAGAGTAATTGTTGTTGTTATTAATGGCATTTTTGATGAGCGCATTCGCAAACGCGAGAGGTAGCACACAGAGAGAGAGAAAGAGAGAGAGAGAAAGAGAAAGAGAAAAAGCAACAAAACATACAAATGAATTATTTGTTTGGTTAGTCTTTTCGGCAGGCAAATTAGCATATAACACACAATATATACTTAAAAGATATATTTCCTGCCACACATGTATTCACAGTGAAAACTCTGCTAAACGAACTCTAAAATTTATAAATAATCCACAGCCAATTTAATGTAGATTTGAGGCTGTTTTGTGTTGTCAAATTAAGATAGGCTTTTCTATAGTTCTAGATTTATTAATTTAATGGCATAGGTTTTGTTATATAAACACTCTTTGTAAATAAACTTATTTGATATTGCTCTACTTCTATTTTTAAATTAATATGAGAAATTATTTTCTTTTCTTTTCATTGCTTGTTATCTCCACTTTAGGAATGTTCACTATACTTGAATTTTTTCCTTGCCTAGCTAGTTCTTGTATTTTATAGTAATATTATATGGCATATTGGCACGTTAATAGCTTAACATTCATAACTTAAGGCATGCCTATAGATCAGAGCACATGAGTGTGGATTGAGGGGAGCCGCAAAGAAACTCAAGCAATCCTCTGAAACTGCAAATTCTAGCGTGGTTTGAGTTGCAAATGCTCTATATTGGATATATAAATATATATCAAGTATGCATAAAATGGATAATACATAACATAAAAAAATATATTTAGTAATGCAATACAATGCAAAGTAGTTGAGAAATCAGCCGCTCAGGTAAAATTTGCATTCCTATTTAGTGCAACATGCAGTGAGGGAGAAAGAGAGAGAGAGAGAGCTTTCACACAAATGGCAAACACTTATGGGCTTAACGGCTGTGCATGCTGTAAGAGCTTTGAAAGGTCACCAAAACCAATGCGCGACTCTCGTATTAGTAGGAAGTTTATAAGTGAATGACTTTCGTTTTGCAAGCAGGTGTGTTTGTAAGTGTGGGCAGAGGAAGCTTTAACGAGTAAAATATTAAAAGCAACTTCTTGGCTTTTTGGACATGTTTTCTTGGTTTACCAAAAAACAAACTGCAATATATGTATATAAATAAATACATATACTAATAGTATATATAGAACGAAAAATGGAATAGATATATCATATTTATGTGTATCGAGATGTGAAGTTTAGTCACATTGTAATTATTCGGGACGTAGGTGTATTGTCTTGTGGGTTCGGGTACATGCGTCACATTTCCAACCTGTTGGGCTCCCTGGAAGGCGTGATAGTAGCACGAAACGTACGTCATGATGGCACGTTCATCCGGTTTCGGAGTGTTGATTAAATCTGTTTGTAGTCGATGTTGATGTTGTTTAAGAGAATTTAAATTTAAAGTAGGCTCATTAATTGTACCTATAACCCTAAACATAACTTAATATCAAGAAGATTTACCTAAAGGTAACTAGGGTAAATTAGTTGGAGTTCAACATACCATCTGGATCCAACATCCTTGGAATATCTAAATATTTCTCAGCAACATCGAAGGCAGTGTTCAGATTCTCCAGCGGATTGTCTTTGGATAGCTTGGCGTAATCAATCAGATCTGGGCGATGACGATGGATGAGCGCACAGAATGCCAGACCGTCCTATATATATATGATATTATATAAATGGATCAGGACTTTAGAGAGAATGATTTACCTTGAAGGAAAGATGGAAGTTCTGTACGTTGACATTCTTATAAGGCGCCGTCTTGCGCTGGCACCATAATAACAGGCCCTCCTTGGCGGTCATCTCCTCGACGGAGATGTCTTGAATGGCGAAGCGCAAAATGATCGTCCAGATCATACCGAGCGTCATTTTCAGATTGCCATCGACAATCTCCTCTGCGCCAATCGACACCAGATGGACGCCCTTCGATGCAATAAAGTCCAACGCTTTATTCACATTCGCAATTTTATGGAAACGCATTTTGCCGCGATCGGGCTTGGGCAGCGTCTCTCCAGAGATCACCTCCAGCAGTAGCATCAGTTTGAGGCCATTGCGGAAGTCCTCCTCGATATTGTCGATGGCGGTACCAGCTTTGCGCAAATGACTGTTACACCACGCGGTAAATGTCTGTCAAACAACAATAATTGTATATTTGATATTCAAATAAGACATCGATTTATCTGTCTATATCTATAAGTTTATAAATTTTTATATAACCCATAAATATGAATATTGATATTCAAAACAGAAATTCAGCAAAAGCAATAGACAAGTGGGTCAAAGTAATCGATTGGCACTACAGTTGTGTAACACGACTATATATTAAATTTTAAGTCATAAATTTCATTAGCACCGAAGTTTTCCCCACTAAAAAAATGTTTACAACCGATCAATTCTATGGAATATAGATATAGTAGTATTTCAGCATTTTATAGTAAGTTTTATATAGTATTGAGTGAATACCACATTGAAGGAATTATTTTAATTTGTATCTAAACGGGAAATAGTGAACACAAATATTTACTATTAACAAATAAATTATATAATGAATTCAAATATATTCTTATGTTAAATCATATTTTAACCAGGTACTTGAGCATGCCATGAAATTATCTTCTTTTTGAATGCCTTATCGCAAAATGAATACGGGTGGAAGAATCTCATGTATCCATGAAATTGCGCCTTCTATTGGAATACTTTTTAGCATGTAGAATGACCCGAGCTTTATGCTGGCAGAATGCTTTCTGGTATGATGAAAACGACAGCAGTCACCAACCAAGTTGCTTCAAAAAATGTCCTTATCAGATTGTTTAGTTTCTGTATAAGCGCGAATGGGTACTCTTCCTGTTTTCACAACATTTTTTATTCAAAATTGCATGCTACTAGAGGGGCTTCTAATTGGTCGCAAAATATTGTTGAACACTGGTACTGATACACATAACATATACATATGCGCATACACAACAAGTAAGAACGCTCTAGTCGGGACTGCCCGACTACGAGATCCCCTGAACCTTTGTTGGAGTTTACATTTTACATACATACAGAATGAAATGAATGCAACAGTAAAAAACAAGTAAGAATGCTCTAGTCGGGTCAGCCCGACTACGAGATCCCCTGAACCAAGTCCGAGGCGGAGTTTTAAACAATCTAGCTTACACATTTTATCTGTACATATTACCCTCTGCGCGCACACACACACGCACACATATACATATACAAGCACGCGCGCCGCTTACTGCGTAGATGATTTAGCGGCTGCGCTTGGGTTGCATTAAGGGCAGCATTATGAGAAATTCATTGTTAAATAACTTCGGTTCTAGATCTATTTTCTTAATGAAATTTTCAGGACATAATATTGACATCTAGTGGTGTATATATACAAAATCCCAACTCCCTAGTATTTAAATACGGTTTTTCCACTTATGGGGCTAATGGGGGGAGGTATCCAAAATTTGAAAATTTTGTTATCTGTATTTACAGCACAGCAACCTTCATAGTCAATTTGGTGTCTCTAGGTGTTATGGTCTATAAGTTATAGCTTAAAAACAAAGTCAAAATATCGATTGTTATCGATAAGAAGGAAATAGGATGAGTTATCGAAAAAAAATAAACTTGTACTGCGTATGGTCTACAAGAATATATATCTAAAATCTCAAATCTCTAGCTTTTGTGGTTTACGAGATCACTGCGTTCATACGGACGGACAGACGGACATGGCCAGATCGACTCAGCTCGTCGTCCTGATCAAGAGTATATATCCTTTATGAGGTCTGCCACGCCTCCTTCTGCCTGTTACATACATTGTCACAATACCATTATACCCCGAATTCCCATTTTCAATGGGTTCAGGGTATAAAAAATTTGCTTTTGAACAAAAAATGTTGACAGCAGCGAGAGTTGAACCTGCGACTCCTCGCTGACAAGCCGCCATCTCTAACCATAACACCACACTCTTCATATTGTTCTTAGTGACAAAGACGCCACTAAAGTAGCAGCGGCGGCAATTACAATGCAACTGAAATTGCGATTTAACTGATCAAATTTAAAGAATAATGCACACATTTGAATGTATGTGTGCACACGTATAGACTGTGCGCAAAGTGTGCACTGCACACGTATTGGCGCTCGCTTCCGCGTGCTCTTGTCAATTGACAAAATGTTTTGTTTCATAACTTTTATGTTACTAAACGGATTTCAAAAACATTTTCAGCGATAAAATAAATTGTGGCTTAAATATTTTTTTTTTTTTTGTAAAAATTGATTTTGTAAAATGTGGACCCGGTATCCAAAATATAAAAAAATAGAAAATGTATTTTATTTACAAGAAGCTAATTGCAAAATTAAGTGACTGTAGCTAAAAAGATGTAAAAGATACGGTCTAAAACAGAAAAAGTTATTGTATATCAAAAAAAAACTCGATATGCGCTCTGTAAACATGGACCACCTTCTCCTATAGGTTTTGAGATCGACGCGTTCATACATACGCTGTACATATTACCCTCTGCGCGCACACACACACGCACACATGTACATACACAAGCACGCGCGCCGCTTACTG
The DNA here is from genome assembly GCA_035045545.1 of Drosophila gaucha. Classification (NCBI taxonomy): domain Eukaryota; kingdom Metazoa; phylum Arthropoda; class Insecta; order Diptera; family Drosophilidae; genus Drosophila; species Drosophila gaucha. Next base: position 94,084 of record JAWNOY010000229.1, read on the forward strand.
CGTAGATGATTTAGCGGCTGCGCTTGGGTTGCATTCTGGGCAGCATTATGAGAAATTCATTGTTAAATAACTTTGGTTCTAGATCTATTTTCTTAATGAAATTTTCAGGACATAATATTGACATCTAGTGGTGTATATATACAAAATCCCAACTCCCTAGTATTTTAAATACTTTTTTTCCACTTATGGGGCTAATGTGGGGAGGAATCCAAAATTTGAAAGTTTTGTTATCTGTATTTACAGCACAGCAACCTTCATAGTCAATTTGGTGTCTCTAGGTGTTATGGTCTATAAGTTATAGCTTAAAAACAAAGTCAAAATATCGATTGTTATCGATAATAAGGAAATAGGATGAGTTATCGAAAAAAAAATAAACTTGTACTGCGTATGGTCTACAAGAATATATATCTAAAATCTCAAATCTCTAGCTTTTGTGGTTTACGAGATCACTGCGTTCATACGGACGGACAGACGGACATGGCTAGATCGACTCAGCTCGTCGTCCTGATCAAGAATATATATACTTTATGGGGTCTGCCACGCCTCCTTCTGCCTGTTACATACATTGTCACAAAACCATTATACCCTGAATTCCCATTTTCAATGGGTTCAGGGTATAAAAAATTTGCTTTTGAACAAAAAATGTTGACAGCAGCGGGAGTTGAACCTGCGACCCCTCGGTGACAAGCCGCCATCTCTAACCATAACACCACACTCTTCATATTGTTCTTAGTGACAAAGACGCCACTAAAGTAGCAGCGGCGGCAATTACAATGCAACTGAAATTGCGATTTAACTGATCAAATTAAAAGAATAATGCACACATTTGAATGTATGTGTGCACACGTATAGACTGTGAGCAAAGTGTGCACTGCACACGTATTGGCGCTCGCTTCCGCGTGCTCTTGTCAATTGACAAAATGTTTTGTTTCATAACTTTTATGTTACTAAACGGATTTCAATAACATTTTCAGCGATGAATTCCTTCATTTTACTAATTAGAAAATTTAAAAAAAAATAAATTGTAGCTTAAATATTTTTTTTTTTTTTTGAAAAAATTGATTTTGTAAAATGTGGAGCCGGTATCCAAAATATAAAAAAATAGAAAATGTATTTTATTTACAAGAAGCTAATTGCAAAACTAAGTGACTGTAGCTAAAAAGATGTAATAGATACGGTCTAAAACAGAAAAAGTTATTGTATATCAAAAACAAACTCGATATGCGCTCTGTAAACATGGACCACCTTCTCCTATAGGTTCTGAGATCGACGCGTTCATACATACGGACGGACAGACAGACGGACAGGGCCAAATCGACTCAGCTCGTCACCCTGATCAAGAATATATATACTTGATGGGGTCTGCCAAGCCTCCTTATGCCTGTTGCATACTTTTTGCAAAACCATTATACCCTGATTTCCCATTTTCAATGGGTTCAGGGTATAAAAACACATGCACACAAGCACGCGCGCCGCTTACTGCGTATTTTATTTAGCTGCTGCGCTTGGGCAGCATTATGCGAAATTGATTGTTAAATAACTTCGGTTCTAGATCTACTTTCTTAATGAAATTTTCAGGACATAATATTGACATCTAAAGGTGTATATATGCGAAATCCCAACTCCCTAGTATTTGAAAAACGTTTTTTCAACTTATGGGGCTAATGGGGGAGGTAAAAAAAAAAATTTATTATCTGTATTTGCATCTCAGAAACCTTCATAGTTAGTTTGGTGTCTCTGCGTATTATGGTCTTTAAGTTATAGCTTAAAAACAAAGTCAAAATATCGATTGTAATCGATAATAAGGAAATAGGAAGAGTTATCGAAAAAAAAAATAAACTTGTACTACGTATGGTATACAAGAATATATGTATATCTAAAATCACAAATCTCTAGCTTTTGTGGTTTACGAGATCACTGCGTTCATACGGACGGACAGACGGACGGACGGACGGACGGACAGGCGGTCATGGCTGTATCGACTCAGCTCGTCGCCCTGATTAAGAATATATATACTTTATGGGGTCTGCCACGCCTCCTTCTGCCTGTTACATACATTGCCACAAAACCATTATACCCTGAAATTCCATTTTCAATGGGTTCAGGGTATAAAAAGTAGCTAATGTTTTAAGTACCAGGATGAGGAAGTTCTATTTAATTTTTGCACCACTTTCTTTGCACTGCGCAGCGTATAGCTTAAGTTAACCGAATGATAAGTTGGGCCGGTCTGGCAAGGCTACAGCTTAGCCAACTGCGGCAACGGCTGACAGTTGCAATTATTTTTCACCGAATGGGGACAGAATGCAAGAACAAAAAGAAAACATGAAAACACAATGTGGAAATGTCCGTTTGTATGTGTATAAACATAAACCATTTCTTTTTATACCCATTGTATAAGTCCATTGAAAATGGGAATTCAGGATGTAAAGGTTTTGCCAAATTGTATGTAACAAGCAGAAGGCGTGACAGACCCCATAAAGCGTATATACAATTGTGTTCAAAATAATAGGAACGCGGTTGAGTTTCATGCAATTGGTCAAATATCTAATGATTAATACAAAATATCGACATGAAATAAGGAAAACAAGAATCTTTACATATATTTTAAACTATTTAAAACAACTTTAGCTAAAAAAATTTTTTTATTTGCCCACCAGGACTTAAAGAAAAAATTGTTCGAATATTCGGCTGTTCATTAAAATAGGAATGCCTACTAAAAAGTTTAAATAATTCAAAAAAATTAAGTCAAAATTAACTTAAACTACTACTTTTTATTTGTTATGTCCTAAGATTTTGTTTTGAGACCCTAATTGGTTTAAACTGCTAAGCCCCCGTGTACCATGGATTCGGAAAGATCCTGACCACGCTTCAAAAGGATTTGGGTGTTCCATTTCGAACAGGCTGCCAAAGTTGGTCATTTTTTGCGGGATTTCCAGTTCCTAGATGTCTTTTAACAAATCCTCATAAGTTTTTATATAGATTCATGTTCGGGTACTGAGATAGCTATAGCACAAAATTATATTCTCGGATGCAAACTAAGCCTTTGGTGGCTTGCAGGTAACCTTTGGATCATTATCCTTCTGGAATATCCATTTTAGTGGAATTTTTCAAGCTTCATATGATAGCAGGATGTTTTCTTTAATCTATTTAGAAACACAGCTTTGTCTACGTAGCCATCCAGGTCATATATAGGCCATACCCACTTGGAGAAAAACCAGGCCCATATCATGATACTCAGTCCACCGTGGAAAACTGTCTAATGGGTGGACTGTGGGTTGTCCCCGATATTTATTGGGGCCGAATCTACTTTGTGGAGCCTGATCCACCAAAAAAAGTATGATTTTGGACTTATCCGTCAAAAATTTGTTGCTTCACTGCTTACCCAGTAAGTCCACATGGGGCTTTGCAAATTTAAGTCATGCGTCTAGGCCCATATGATCCATTCCCTGGTACTTTTGGCATTGAAATTTTGTTCGATCAGTTGAAGACGAACTATGACTGTATAAACAGACTGATTTAAATATTTTTTTATACATTTTTATGATTCTAACGGGTTTTTTCACAATGGCGCAAAATGGGTATATCGTCTATTGGCGTCGTTTTTCGTGTAGCACCTCAATTTTCAGATTTCCTTTTATAATAAATAACGTTTTATACCATTGTAGTGGATCAACAAACTATATTTTTGATTTTCTATATGCCTAGCACTTATTTTATAGGCAATCCATTGCAGTTCCCATCTCCACCGACCAATAATAGCGTCAACCCCTTAAAAATTAAGATTTTTTACTTTTTCAAACATATTTTGGTTTTTTTAATTCTTCTATAAATAACACTAACTAATGACAATAATTAAAATTTCTTAATTCATTTTTAAAAATTTTTTTTTACACAAAAAAGTCAAAATTCCTATTTTAATGAACAACCAATTTTCGGTCCATATGTCTAAAATCATCTATAAAAAAAATGGAATGCAAAACTAACGGGATTTTTACGCTATTTAGTTGTTGACATTCCACTCTTCAAAAACTGTAAACACCTCTTCAATTTCAAAGTCAGACTTTTGTCGAAAAAGTTCTTTTACTGGTACATGAATGCGCGTTCCTATTTTTCTGAACACAACTGTATTCTTGATCTGGACGACGAGCTGAGTCGATCTAGCCTTGTCCGTCTATCTGTCCGGAACCTATAACAGCTAGAGAAATTTTACACGAAACTCCTCGTATACAAAATTTTCAATAACTTTTCCTATGTTCATAAAATTGGTAAAAACAAGTAGGAACGCTCTAGTCGGCTACGACTACGAGATCCCCTGAACCAAGTCCGAGGCGGTGTTTTAAACAATCTATCTTACATCTTTTATCTGTACATATTACCCTCTGCGCGCACATATACACATGCACACACTAGCATGCGCGCCGCTTACTGCGTAGATGATTTAGCGGCTGCGCTTGGGCTGCATTCTGGGCAGCATTATGACAAATTGATTGTCAAATAACTTCGGTTCTAGATCTACTTTCTTAATGAAATTTTCAGTACATAATACTAACATCTAGAGGTGTATATATACGAAATCCCAACTCCCTAGTATTTGAAACACGTTTTTCCACTTATGGGGCGAAGGGGGGGAGGTATCCAAAATTTAAAAAGTTTATTATCTGTATTTACATCACAGCAACTTACATAGTTAATCTCTAGGTATTATGGTCTATAAGTTATAGCTTAAAAACAAAGTCAAAATATCGATTGTTATCGATAATAAGGAAATAGGATGAGTTATCAAAAAAACTAGAGGGATGGGCTAACTTCGGCCATGCCGAAGTTTGGTAATACCCTTGCAATTGCAAAGGATATAGATACAGTTTTTTCTGATTTGCCACGCCCCCAACAATTGGATATATATCATTTTTGGGCAATCTATTTAGCAGGGCAACAGTAACCTATATATCAAATTTTGAAGCTCTACCTATAAGACTTTGGAAGATATAGTTTTCTCCTATTTGCCACGCCCCCAAGAGGCGGATATTTATAAGTTTTCATAATTTTGTCGAAACGGTCAAGCCTAACGTCTGCGTCAATTTTTGGGACTCTAGGTGTAAAATTGTAGAAGATATAGTTTTTTCCGATTTGCCACGCCCCTAATGGGCGTAGATATTTATTCTTTATCTTTTTTCTAGGGGTGGTTGATACAAGTATATGTTTAAAGTTTCAAGTCTCTGGCTTTAACAGCATCCAAAATATTGGAAGATTTATGTTGAGCACTATATAGACATTCCCGATTTGCCACGCCCCAAGTAGGTGCGGATATATAATTTTTTGATTAATCTGAAGGGAAGGCCAACAGTATATTACTTTCTAAATTTGGATGCTCTAGCTTTAAAAATGTAGAAGATATAGTTTTATCCGATTTGCCAGATAGATAGATATATAATCTATATCTTTTTGTATTTGGGTGCATATCAGGAGTATATATTCCAAACTTCAAGTCTCTGACTTTAATAACGTCGAAGTTATCCCACTAAAACATTTCTTAAAACCGATCTGTCCTATGGGAGCTATAGGATATAGTCATCCGATCCGGATGATTCCGAGATATACAATGCCTGCAGCACAATCCAGCCGCAAAAGCTAGAGATTTGAGAGTTTTGAGATATCTATTATTGTGTACCATACGCAGTACAAGTTTATTTTTATACCCTTGCAAAAAGGGTATATTAATTTTGGTCAGAAGTTTGCAACGCAGAGAAGGAAGCATCTCCGACCATATAAAGTATATATATTCTTGATCAGCAACACGAGCTGAGTTGATATAGCCATGTCCGTCTGTCTGTCTGTCTGTCTGGATCAACGCAATCTCCTCCGAGACTATAAGAGCTAAAGAGCTGAAATTTTGCACATAGGCTGGAATATGCTGCAGGCATTGTATATCTCGGAATCATCCGGATCGGATGACTATATCCTATAGCTCCCATAGGACAGATCGGTTTTAAGAAATGTTTTAGTGGGATAACTTCGATGTTATTAAAGGCAGAGACTTGAAATTTGGAATATATACTCCTGAGTTGCACCCAAATACAAAAAGATATAGATTATATATCTAAGCCCTTTGGGGGCGTGGCAAATCGGATAAAACTATATCTTCTACAGTTTTAAAGCAAGATCATCCAAAATTGGAAAGTAATATACTTTTGGCCTCCCTTTCAGATTGATCAAAAAATTATATATCCAAGCCTACTTGGGGCGTGGCAAATCGGGAAAGTCTATATAGTGCTTAACACAAATCTTCCAATATTTTGGATGCCGTTAAAGCCAGAGACTTGAAACTTTAAACATATATTTGTATCAACAACCCCTAGGAAAAAAGATAAAGAATATATATCTACGCCCATTAGGGGCATGGCAAATTGGAAAAAACTACATCTTCTACAATTTTACACCTAGAGTCTTAAAAATTTACGCAGACGTTAGGCTTGACCGTTTCGACAAAATTATAAAAACTTATATATATTCGCCTCTTGGGGGCGTGGCAAATCGGAGAAAACTATATCTTCCAAAGTCTTATAGGTACAGCTTCAAAATTTGATATGTAGGTTACTGTTGCCCTGCTTAATAGATTGCCCAAAATTTATATATATCCAATTGATGGGGGCGTGGCAAATCAGAAAAAACTATCTATATCCTTTGCAATTGCAAGGGAATTACCAAACTTCGGCATGGCCGAAGTTAGCCCATCCCTATAGTTTATTTTCTGTTTTTGGTTTTTTGCAAACACTTCATTATTTAGGAGTCGCTGCCGACGTCATCATTGTCTGCGTTTCTACTGTTTAGTGTTTGTAAATTTACAAGCTTCTGTTGTTCGCACACATTAGTATTGTCAACAAAGACATATTACATACATACATATACATACATACGTATTACATTAACAATGCGCGCCCACATGCCCACAAAAATGCAGCTGTAAATAGTCGAGCAAGCCTGTCTGTCATATGTATTTATGAATACGCAAATGTTTGTGATCGGCCATTCACATAGATTTCGTTCAATGATTAAACAGTGAAAAGGAAAGCGCAGACGAACGCACGCGCACTCATACGCACACTTAAATAGTCGGTATATGTATGTACATATGTATGTACATATGTATGGCCAAAAAGAATATGCATTACAATGGGACAACCGATAAGCACAGCAATACGTAACTGAAACTAGCAATAAGTGCAA